>JAOSBL010000210.1:559422-583346 GCA_027568915.1 Erythroxylum roraimae
TACGATACAAGATAAATTTGTACTATTTTTTAACGATAATGATAGATAATGACTGATATGTATTCACTAATTCATAACACTAACTTGTACACATGAATTGTTACAATTGGTTATAATGGAATCAATTAGAGGCATAAAAATTGATGGGTTGTGGCTAAAAAAGGACTTGAGTTGGGTTTTGAGACTCAACTCGTATATTGTTTTGCAGGAATCAGAAAGGTACAAGAACTTGGTTCGCCAGCACATTGATCTCCAGACTGTTCAACTTAGGCTTGACAAAGGGGTCTACTCCGATGCCATTCATACGTTCTTTAGGGATCTTCTTCTTCTATTCAACAATTCAATCTTTTTCTTTCGAAGGAATTCACCTGAGCATCTCGCTGCTGTTGAGCTCCGATCTCTGGTGTTGAAGCAGAAGGCGGAGAAGTTCCCAAAACTTAAACCCCACAAGGCGGTCGTAAGAGTGGAAACTGAGCCAAGAACAACCCAATTTTCAAAACCTGCTTTGGTACCATGTGCCACAAGGAGCAATATCAGGTCACAACCTGAGACTGCGGTTAAAAAGAAGGAGAAAAAGGAGAAGGTTGTTGAAGAAACACTGAAGCCGAAGGAGAAGAAGATAGAAGCAACACTTGTAAAGGCTGAGGAGAATGGTAGTATAAAGAAGAAAAGGACTAAAGAGAGATCGAGGTCGGGTTCTAGTTCGGGTTGTAGGAACTTGAGAGCAAGCAACAAGGGCAATGGTGAGGAAATGCAGCATCGGTATGGTGGGAATGAACTTAGTTCACATGACAATTTTGATATGAAAGTGGACAAGAAGAGTGGTTACAGAAGGAAGAGACAAGGAGCTGCAAGTTTCTTGAAAAGAATGAAGCAGAACTCAAGTGAATTGACGGAGAAAGAGAGTGATTCATCTTCATCTTCATCACCGTCATCAGAAGAAGAAGAGGAGCGAAAAGACGAAGGTAAAGGGAAAGAGGATAAGAAGAAAAAAAGAAAAAAAGAAACAGATGTGGTGAGAAAAGCTGTAACAAGGAGTTCAAGAGGAAGAGGAACAAGAGAAGTTGGGAAGAGTAAAAGGATTGGAAGGCCACCAAAGAGACAGGCACAGGAAACAGGAAAAAGGGGAAGAGATATTGTTGATTCTGAGGTAGGAGGTGGAGGTAGAGGTAGTGGAAGAGGAAGAAAGAAACCAAGAAGGTAAGTTTTATGATGATGATGATAGATTGTTTGTATAATGTAAATTATCTTTGATAGGTTTTCCTTTTTAGTAAGCTTCTGATCTTTATATGATATCTATGGTAGAATTAAAAGATAAGATAGAAAATGAGATCTGTATATGCCAATGTAGAATGCTTGGTGAAAGCCATTGCATGAACAAAATTGATCGAGTCGAATTTGGTTTCAATTCAACCCGAACCCGAAACTCGAAAAAGAATCTGAAAATTTGAAAGAAATGTTTGAAAATTTTCTCTCCTTTTAAAGACAACCAGGGAAGGAACTGGTAAGATTTTATTATCGTTCGGGATGACAATGAGCTTTCGGTTGGGCCGAGTTTGAGATCGGTTTATTTTAATAGTTGTTGGGCTTTGGGCTTCAATTTTGATCTAACTTAAGTTTGACTTGTTGAATTTGGGCTAAATTGGGTTAGATTAGGCCCAATTTTAATTTTCATCCCTAATTATGATTTCATTGACAAGGAGGAAGTAGCGAGACAGTTTTTAAAGAGAGATGACGCTATCGTTTGACACTTTGATATTGACTCCTCACATCCTAGAACTGGTTCGGTTGTTCGTCAATTCAAATGTACGTAGAGTTGGATTCTTATAAAATTCGAAATTTGACAGATTAAAAAATAACATTATTATATTTAATAATTGAAAACTTTTTTAAATAAATCAACATTATTATATAGTTAAAATAATTGAAAATTTTATTAATTAAAATAATCTTCTTTAATAAATATAATTAAATAATATCTTTTATTTTAATCAATTAAATCAGTCTTTAATTTTAAATTTAATTAAGTTAAATTTTGGTTAATTAAATTTCACTTGAGTGATTAAATTTTATCATTTTTAATAAGAATTTATTTTTGAAAACATAACTATTAACACAAATGAATCAATTGAAATTTGTTTAACTTGACATCTTTTTAGCTAATATTTTGTTTTTATGAATATATTTCTCTATTAATTAGAGTTAAGGCTGCGTATTATCTGATTTTTCAGATCTCGCTCCTCATTAGGATTTTAACTGGGTGTTGATGATATTGATAATTTTGTTCCTATAAATAGGTTAAAAAAAATCAATGTTTTAAAAATTGAGCCGAAAGTTAAATAAGTAAAATAAGGGGTTTAAGGTTTAAAGTATTCAACTGGTACGAGATCTACATAAAATTTGTTAAAGTTTGAATAAAATTGAAGAAACAGAATATTCTTACCTATCGAAAAATTTAAAGTTTAATTAAAAAAGAATATTGTTAAATATAAATTAATTAGTTTATTTTATTTTATAAGAATTTATTCATTTTAAAAAATCGATCCAGTCGTTAATAAAGTGATAGAATTTTAAAAACAAGATTTATTAAAATAAATTGAACCGAAAAATTAAAAATTAAATAAAAATTGATCGGTTTATATTTTATGGTTGAATTGGTTGAAATTTTAAATTATTGAAAATGTTTCTGATGAGTTATATTTGTTTTTAATATTATTAAATAAATGATAATAAAGGTTAAATATGGACTGGACTCTAACACTCCTTAAGGCCTGAACCATACCCCAACCTTAACACACTCACACACCTCACCATTTGCTTGAAAGCTTTTCCCAGCAAATAACTTCCATTTTTATGGATGACCCGAGTCTTTAATTCTTCTTCTAGTTTTTGTCCAACCCATGTAATCAAACCAAACCAAACCAAACCCACTTCGTCCTCTTCGTTTCTGTCTCTTTATTCATCAAACAATCATTTCTGACTCCAAATTCTGGTAAAGTTCAATTATTTCTGTGCTAAACATGTCAAACCATACAGTAGAGTCCAGCACAGTAGAGACCAGTGATGGTGTGAAACTGCACACAAGGCTTTTCAAGCCAAAAGAAGAGATTAAAGACAATTTGGTGATTGTTCTTGTCCATCCATTTTCAATCTTAGGTGGTTGTCAAGCTTTATTGAAAGGAATAGCATATGGTTTGGCTGGTAAAGGTTACAGAGCTGTGACTTTTGACATGAGAGGTGCTGGGAAGTCCACGGGGAGGCCTTCTCTCACTGGTTTTGCTGAAATCAAGGACGTGACTGCGGTCTGCAAGTGGGTCTGTGATGATATTTACTCTGACAGGATTTTGTTGGTGGGTTCCTCTGCAGGTACAAGATCTCAATCTTTTTCTATTTATTTTCTTGTTTGATGCTTACTAAGTTAATGGATCATGTATGAGTTTTTTCTGTGAAAGTTTGAAGCTTTCTGGGTTGTGGTTAGATAGACGATTATTTGGTTTCTTTGTATGAATAAGCGATTTCTTAGATCTAACAAAAGGGTGTTATTTCATGGACTTAAGATAGTTGGCGAAGAGTATTGTGGTGCATACGGAGAAGAAAATATTTCTGTACTCATCATTACATCTGGGGAAAGGAATAGTCTTCTTTGGTCAGACATGTCTGATTCGGATGTCAAGGGTGGGAAAGGTACTGTAAAACACATGCTTTTCTCTTTTGGACTTTGCAAAAGAAAAAAGCCATTTGGAAATTTGAAGGTCTAGCTTCTAAGTTTATTTTTCAACTGAATTAGTCAGGTCAAAGTGTGTTTTCTTGTTCACCCAAAAGTTAAGGTTTTTCTTTCTTCTTTCTTCTTTCTTCTTTTGTCTGGAGAGCCATTTCGTAACTTGTGATGTCAGTTACACTTCATATATAAGAGTGTGCGCTATTAGATATTGAGTTATTAGCTTAGTAAGTTGGGGATTTCTCCGTTAACTTCTTAATGTTGGGGAATCATATACTTCCTGAAGAGGAATATTTGTCATATGTATGATTAGTCTGGCAATGTTTCCAGAACATAGTCTAGGATTGACCGTAGTTTAGCACGATTCAGTTAAACAAATAACCGGTAACAATCATTTAAAACGTGTTTTACTCATGATAAGCTGAGTATGTACCTTTAGAAACATTTAAGTGTAGACAATAACAGGTATAGATCTTAGCAAGCATCAGAACTAAGTCAGTTTAATGAGTTGTCACTCTCAACCTATGTTTAACATCTTACGAGACTAATAAATTTGTCATACTTTTTATGGATATTAAGGAATTGTTGAACTCTTGATATTGGCAAGTAATAGGTGCTGACTAATTCTGTAATTTGGTGTCTGTTGTCTACTCTAAGCTTCTCAACTTGATTTAGTTTTGATTTAATGTCCAACTTCCGTATCTTGCTCTATGATTTCTGATTTCTGGTTCTTGTTTACGCTTTGCAACTTGATGTAGTTTCAATTTATTGTTCAACTGGGTTGTATTTTTCCTTATCTTGCTTTCTGATTACATAAGAAATGTAACCTACTCCAAAATTTCCAGTTCCCTTGTTCATTTGTTTCAACATGGTAAGGGAAATGCCTGCATAAACACAAAATTTCAGAATCAATCAACCAAAACAAGTTAATCTAAGCATAGTTGTAGGGACATATAAGTGATTTGAGTTACAAGGTATTGATGAGACAAACATTTGATATGGTAATTAACTTGAGATGGATCAGTAAATTTACTAGTTTCATCGCTTCGGGCTGACATTAAGTTTTACTTAATGAACCACAAAGTTCCCGAGAAACAATGATTGTTTTAAAGGTGTAAGAAATACAATTCCAGGACAAATAATGCAAGGGCTTGATATTCTGTCAGACTATAGTTTCTAGTAGATTTGTGGTCCAAATGCATCCATGAGCTTTGTGTGCACTGAAAATGTGGAAAAAAAAAAAAGAATGCCATCAATCTATGATGCATCTAATTGTTTGATGCCTATCCAGCTTTATCTTTTTATTGTCATTCTTTATCAATACAAATTTTGAAATGAAATCACTGATTAGGAGATCGTTACAGGATTTATGGCAAGAACTTGGATTATAGTAGCTAATTTTGTACTATTAAATTTGTTGCTCCTGGTGCAGGAGCACCAATTGCAGGTTCTTCAGTGGATCAAATTAAAGAAGTTGTTGGCTATGTAAGTATTGGATACCCCTTCGGAATGATCTCCTCGGTTCTTTTCGGAAGGCACCACAAGGCAATCCTGCAGTCTCCAAAACCAAAGCTCTTTGTAATGGGGACTCGGGACGGGTTTACCAGTGTTAAACAGCTCCAGAACAAGCTAAGTTCTGCTGCAGGACGAAATGAAACTCATTTAATTGAAGGAGCAAGCCACTTCCAAATGGAGGGCCCTGAATTTGATGCACAGATGGTGAACCTTATTGTTGCTTTCATTGAATCCCTGTAGGAAAGCTTGCGAATGGTTCTAGTTCTACTCGTATCTGCTGATTTCTCATATTTGTTTAAGATTGCAGGACTTCAAGCCATATGTAACGGCAAAACAGCCGTGTGCATGTCTCAGATATATATATATATATATATGTGTGTGTATATATATATATGTATATATTGAGGGAGGGAGAGAGAGAGAGATCAGTCATTTCCAGAATTCATAAATTCTCATTGTGGCATAATTTACATGAGCAATTTTTAGCTGTCATTAAACTAGAACTACAAGGAACCAAGGCTACAAACACTATTCAACACGAAATAAGCCAAGGAGTCTCATGAACTTGGCCTGTCACATGGTTACAGAGCATATACTATGATGCATCAAGGAAGTATCAGTAACAAATCCTAACTATCATGCATTGTGGCTCTCTTCATGTCGATCATGAGATCCATGTCTACCCTCTCTTGCTAACTTGTTGCCATCTGAACCTTCAACTACTCTACCTACACCAACCATCTCATCATAGGGTCGTTTTCTCCATTGATCTTGGTCCATTGATTGTGCATGTGAAAATGGTTGTTCACCTTCATCTGCATTTAATCCAAATGACTAAAAGAAACCCGAAAAGAGAACAATTTGCATTGTTTAAATAATCAATGCAACTCTGCTGATGTTCCCTACTGTTTCTTTCATGGATACAAGTTATAAATGATCATGACACAAAGATATACACGATGAAATGAAACGACTAAATTATTTGGAAAGCTTCCGGGTGAAAACTTGATATCCATTCTCTTGCACTGATGAGGAAACATTCTAGTAGCTTCATGGTCAAATAGTACACAATTGTTACAGGTTCCAACACTACAATTAGATTACACAACATCCTTGTTGAAAGCAATACGGTATTAAACATGTGCAGTTAGTTATTACCACTTTCACCATCAGATGCTTCTTCAAGCCTTGCAATTGCATCCACCAGGGCTTGTTCATGGTCCTGTGTTACAGAGAGGATATAACACTCTACAGAAAACAATATACAATTTATAAATACAAGATTGTTGCTCCTTACATTCAGCACTTTCTTTGCTTTCTCAATTTCTACAGGGTCAGGATGGCTTGCCCCAAAAACTTTTTGCACCTGTTCAAAACCACCAATGTCAGGGAGATATCACGTTATTTGCAATATGCAGAAACATTTTCAGTGCCAATTTACCTCCTTGATTAAAGTCTCGGTATGAAGTATCTCGATATCCCCCACAGCTTTTTTCCCAATGCCATTTTGTGATAGAGGGAAGTCCTTCTTGGACGGACCCATAACGGTCCCTCTACCTCTCCCTGCTCGAGCAACAGCTCCACCTCGCATCATGGACTTCTTATTCCCACGGCCTGGACCTGGCCGGCCACCTTTACGAACTATTCCTGGTTCTTCAGCTTCCCACCTTATATCATCTGGTGATATCTGTCATTAACAAGTGCATATTTTAGGAACAAATACAACTTATCACCTCCAACACGGAAACAATTTAACTTTGGGTTAAATTAAAGGCATGAGATCAACTGAGCAACCGTCATTTTGAACCTTGCTGATATTGTCACATTATGCATGATTGGGCAATACAAAATACTTTAACTAATTGTGTTCAATAAAAGACAAGATTTTCAGTGCCAAAACAAAATACAATAAGTCAACTGATGAAAATCTTCAACCTCGATGATGCAAAAAGGAGAAAATCTTCAGCCACCACTTCTCTAACCTATTTCATGATGTTCAGCATTTTAAGATCACTCCCAAATCACAAAAATAATTCTATAATGTCACAAATACTTACCTCTTTGAGATTCACCCATTCCCATGTTTCATCAGCGCTGTTCATATCATAAACTAAAGCATGCCTTCCCTGTCAATAAATGAAAAAAGGATCATGTCAACATATGCCCTTTAACTACAAATACTACACAACCAAGAGCAAGATGTACCTCAACTGGATTGTAATCAGTAATAATAGCCTCGTAGAAATGGTTATCTTCAGGCCACCGAGTCCACACTTTCCGGCCAATCAATGGATCATAACTTGTAGCGTCAACTGGCTCATTGGTTCGGTTAGCAACTTGATTCCTTCCTGTCAAACCAGTAGAAGGATACTGCATAGACTGCATTGACCAAGCAACAGCAGAACAATAATGAGAACCAGAGAATTGTATGATAACTGTCAAAGTTCACTGCCAATTCACCATATCAGTGACAGTCCAAAATCATATCACTTACTGATTTTGGCTTCTTATTCTTTGACCCACCAGGAGGACCTCTTTTCAGGGCTGATGTGGATGGTTGCATGGATGGTTGTAGAGCAGGAGAAGGGGCAGCCATGGACAATGACTGAGATATTTTCTGTTTTTTACGCGATGCCGATACAGTGGGACTAGGTATAGGATCACGAGCTGGCTGCGCATTGCTTGGCATGCCACCTTGAACCCCATTTGTCTTCCTCCATTCCCTAGAGTCATAAGAATTTTACTTGATGTAAAAAATACTAATAGGAATTTATTAATTAGAAATTCATAGCAAGTAATCAGACCTTATCCTTCGAATCATGCCATCTGCATTAACCTTGGTCAAAAGCTCCCTGTGCTCCTCATCGGATACTCTCAATTCTTTTCTCAATTCTGTAATTAAACTTTCCTTCTCCTGTAAAAGAAGAATCATTGGTTTCAGTCTCATGTTTCAGTAGCTTGTGAAAGGACAATAATCATACAAAGTTACGGGGAGATACCCAAGTGATGGCATCAGATTGAGCTTTAAAAGCCCGCAGAACTGAAGTGTATGCTTCTTGCTCAATATTGTGGATTTGAGTTTCCATATCACCATGCATCCTAGATAGTGGAGCAGAACCAACAACTGCAGTTCTACCATTTCCAACAGCTCGTATCCCACCTTGGAATCTATTCCGATGTGATGGTGGAAGGTCATCATCAGTTCCTGCAGATTAAATAATCAAACTAAACACCTTCTGCAAGGCTAGTTGAAGATGATGATCCTCGTAAGCTAAACTCAGATGCATGAGATGGAAGATATAGCAAACACCATGATTAATTCAAACATTACCACTGCTAACTTATGTACATCATCTAGAAAAAAGAGAGGATTAACAAACCACTGCTATCGGAGAGGCCATACTCCATTTCAACTCTTCTCAAAATCAAGCCCCTAAAACCTTATTCCCCCAGGAAAGAACCAGTCAAACTGCAAAGAAGCCACCAATATCCCCAAATGCGAGCAACTACTACCTGACAACAAATTATAAGAAATTGAAACCAGTCACAAACTTCTTTACATCTCATGTGATATGATTAAAGAGAATAAAATCAAAGAAGCAGTTTAATGCCGGATTGGCCAAAATTCTAGGCTTACATCAATATATTTAGCTCCTGATATCATAGAGAACCATTGAAATCTAAACTACAAATCTGAAATAAAATCGACCATATTGTTAACACATTTAGCTTTATGAACCCTAATGCCAAAAATTAAGCTACTAAAGTTGATAACAACCCAATAAAAAACTGCCACTACACTAACTACAGAATACCAAATCTTTCACAAGCTCACAAGCTCACAACTTCAACCACAACCTTGTAAGAAAATTAAAACGATAGAAACAAATTGAAAACCATTCATCTTGTCCAAATCCTTCAACCCAACAAGCAGAAACAACCTAGTAGCAGTAAACAAGAAACATACGAAGTTAGCTAAAAAAACTTTTCAACTTTCCAAGCTTGCCCAAATCGAGACGAAAAAAACAAAACCCAAGTTAAAGACGAAAGGTTACACCTTCAAGAAAGACTCCAACTTTAAAGCTCCTAATTGATTTCAAGAAAAACCCACTTCAATATAGAGTCCCAAATCTTCGAAAAACAAGTGAAACCCATCTTTAGGGGTCCAAAGAGGGATTGTGAAGGTGATAAAACCTGACACAAAGCTTGATTCCTCCTCCTCTCCGTTACTATATCCCGATTGTGAGGGATAATTTAGAGCATTCTGCTAATTGGGAAGTTGTTTCTAGTGACGAATTTTCGGATTGAAAAAAGAGAGATTTCGATAGTCCGAATTGAATTGTGCAATTGGGAAGAAATTGGCGAGACAGAGGGAGCGCGGACTTGAAAATCTTTTCCTCTCATTTTAATTTCAGTTAATAGTGGACTTTCAGGTCCGAACAGCCTTTCTCTTTTTTTTACCCCTATTTAAAATAATATAATAATTCTATTTTATTAATATATATATATATTTATATAAATTTTATAAAAAGTGCTCAAATAACTTATCAGTTTTTAAGTTATTAACTAAAAGTTAACTTTTTGATCGTTTTAAAAAGTTAACCTTTTAATATTGATATTTTTAACGAATAACTTATTAATTAGCTAACCGCAATAAGCTGATTTCTAAAAGTTTTATAAGAAGAATTTTTTGAATGATCAACAAAAAAATAATAGGTAAAAAATCAGTTATACCCTCTTTTCATAATTTTTGAATTATGATATATATCATATCTTTGTCATACTATAATTATAAATATTTTTAATTTATTAAATAACAAAATTTATACATATTATATAAAAAATAGTAATATAATGTAGTTCGCTGAGTTATTCATATTAATAGAAAATATAACGTTAGATTATTATTATTATTATTATTATTATCATATTTTTTTATTAAAGTTATAAACTTAATTTTTGTAAAATTAAATATCTAAAATCTAAATTTTTATAAAAATATTCAACATAATACTTAGAAATATAATATTCATACCTTTATAATTTTTAAAAAATCATGTCATCATAAGTTATTTTACACATCAACAGTTAATACTAAACGGCTAATTTTACCAAACATCTTTAATAAACAGCTAATATTATCCGCTGATCAAATCAGCTGATATAATCAATTATCAGCTAACCGCTAATAAAATTAGCTAACAGCTAATATAATCTACCGTTTGCCAAATATGACCATAACAACAACAACAACAGTCATATTAAATCTTGTTGATATGGTAAATCTACTAATTATGTGGGTTATTTGGAAAGAACATATTTTCTAATTAGAGATAAGGTTGCGTATTATTAGACTGCGTATGTTGTTGTAAATTTATTATATGAAATAATTTAAATAAAAATAAGAATATTATAACTAAAATTTTCAATAAATAAGAAATAATTTATTTTCTAAAAAATAGAATTTCTCTCTTTAAGTTTCTTTTAAAATTATTTAAATTATTACATATATAATTTTTTTACTAAAAATTTATTTCAAATTTATCACATTAAATAACTAAAAGTTGATAGTTTTAATATGAAAATTTTTATAATAAATATATTGGTGTTAAAAAAATATTCCTCTCATATATATTTTTTAATTTAGTTTAGTCCAAAAAATTCATCAAATGCTATTTTCATGTGATTTTTAAAAAATTTAAATAATTTCAAAATTAATAAAATAAATTATTTAATTATATATATATATAAAGAAAATTTGTCAAAAGTTTGAACCGTGAGAAAATATTTTATCAGTAGCCAAACACACCCAAACGCTAAAAACACTAAACGCTTTTAAGGATGTTCTCTTCCTTTTCCCATTTCTCTCCCAAATCGTCTCTCCTTTCTTCTAAATTCCCGTTTTACCCCTCAGCCTCCCTCAAATCCCCATTCTACCCCCGCCGTCTCGCCGTCGCACGCGGCGTCAGCTCCAGTAACCTTTCCTCCTCCTACGGTAGCGTTCGTTTGAAACCACAGATGGAATCGTCATCGCCGGAAGCGTCCGTCGACTCCGTGACGCGCGATTTGAAGAACCAGAGCTTAGATTCCACTGATGCTAGGTCAAAATTGAAGCTTGAAGAACTTAATTGGGACCAGTCCTTTGTCCGAGAGCTTCCTGGTGATCCTAGAACCATTAATCTTCCTCGTCAGGTACTTTTACGGTTATCTCTTCCGTTTCTACTTTTTTATATAATGCAAAAATCTGTTCTTTGTATGAGTTTTGATTTATTTTCTTGATCCTTTTATCAAGGGTTGGAGTTTTTATGGTGGAAATGAATTGTCAAGTTCACTTTTCCTATATAATTTTCAGGTTCTGCATGCTTGTTACACAGAAGTTTCACCTTCAGCTGAAGTAGAGAATCCTCAGCTTGTTGCATGGTCAGAATCAGTTGCGGAGTTGCTTGATTTGGACCCTAAAGAGTGAGTCTTGGCTTTTATTTTGCTTCTTTGTAATATTGTGAACTGATGCACAATGGAATTTGCTCATGGTATGATAAGAGCTCTATAGAGGGTAGAATTATTTTTCATTGTCTTCTTGATAGTTTATGCCTGGCTGATATTCAGTCAGAGTAACTCTGATAAATTTTTCAGAAATAGAAAAATTTTATGCACTTCATCAAGTTCCTTTTTTCTTTCAGCATAATAATTCAATTGCTGTTAGACTAAATAGTAGTAATTTTATTTGGATTGCAGATTTGAAAGACCAGATTTTCCCCGTTTCTTTTCTGGGGCTTCTCCTTTGGTTGGAGGGTAAGTTTTCTGACTTGAATTAAGATCGTGACACATCCACGTGTTGACCTATCCATTCCTTTTGTGTTTCATTATTTCTAGTGTTTTTATCTGTTGTTATCTTCTCTGTTACAGGTTGCCCTATGCTCAGTGCTATGGAGGACATCAATTCGGCATGTGGGCCGGCCAACTGGGTGATGGTCGGGCAATAACGCTGGGGGAGATTCTGAATTCAAAGTCTGAAAGGTGGGAACTACAGCTCAAAGGTGCTGGGAAAACCCCATATAGCCGATTTGCAGATGGTCTTGCAGTCCTACGTAGTAGCATCCGAGAGTTTCTTTGTAGTGAAGCAATGCATTTTCTAGGGATTCCAACAACTCGTGCACTATGTCTTGTTACAACAGGGAAATATGTCACTCGAGACATGTTTTATGAGTAAGTTGGCAATTTTAAAGTAGTGTTAAAAGAAGCTGCAAACACTTATATCTATGTCAGAGTTACTTAGTTGTCTTTACGCTCGATTTGGTCTTTATTTACGTCTTTTAAATTCTATTTTTCATTTTGGTTGGAATATAATCTGTTCTTTCATGGATGATAATACCATTTTGGATTTTACAAGTGCATTATGCTTGACTTGACCTCTTTGGTGTTAAACGGAACTCTATAATGAAATGCTGAAAAATATGGTCGCGCAGTTTAATGTGGCAAAAGGAATTTGGGTTCTGATTTTGAGATGCTCTCCGGTGATGCTGATAAAGAATTTTTATATCCTCTCATGCAGTGGCAACGCAAAAGAAGAACCTGGAGCAGTTGCTTGCAGAGTTGCACAATCATTTCTTCGGTTTGGTTCATACCAAATACATGCTTCTAGAGGGAAAGATGACTTTGAGATTGTTCGTGTTCTGTCTGACTATGTCATTAGACATCATTTTCCTCATATTGAGAACATGACTAAAAGTGAGAGTGTATCATTTAGTACAGGTGATGAAGATGGTTCAGCAGTGGATCTAACCTCGAACAAGTATGCTGGTAAGAATCAAAATTACTTTAAGAATGAAGAGAATCCAGCAGTAGCTTAAATTAAAAGTATCTACAGTAGTGCATACTGCCTTGTAAGCTGAATAAAGCAAAGTAATTTTTGCATCAGTAGCATCTGTGTCCTATATTGAAGAGTCTAAGTAGTGTATATCACAATCTTCCAGAATGTTAATTAAATGATTGGTATACTGCATTCCAGGGAGAAGTATATTAAGTGCACAATCTAGCTCCTCGATTTCCATAGCAGGCTACTGTTTTAACAACAGCTTTTCCACCTCTATTACCTTATTGAACTTGCTTAGTCTGGCTTTTCATGCTCAGCATTTTATATTAGGCTGTGGCAGAAACCAATTATTTCCCAACTCTATTTGCTTGGTGTTTCAGCTTGGACAGTAGAGGTTGCTGAACGCACTGCTTCCTTGGTTGCACGTTGGCAGGGTGTTGGTTTTACCCATGGTGTGCTGAACACTGACAACATGAGTGTATTAGGTCTCACCATTGACTATGGTCCTTTCGGGTTTTTAGATGCTTTTGATCCAAGTTATACTCCAAATACAACTGATCTTCCTGGTAGACGATATTGTTTCGCGAATCAGCCAGATATTGGCTTATGGAATATTGCGCAGTTTGCATCTACTCTATTAGCAGCCCAGTTGATAAATGATAAAGAGGCAAATTATACGATGGAAAGGTACTGTAACCTTAACATTTAAGAGAGAGCTTTTTTGGTTAGTTGCAGTTTTCTAAAGCTGATATTTCTTGAATTTTGCAGATATGGAACCAAATTCATGGACGAGTATCAAGCTATAATGGTGAAAAAGCTTGGACTTCCTAAATATAATAAACAGTTGATAAGTAAACTCCTTAATAACATGGCGGTAGATAAGGTTGATTACACGAATTTCTTCCGATCACTTTCAAATATCAAAACAGATCCAAATATTCCACCAGAAGAGTTGCTAGTTACTCTGAAGGCTGTTCTATTGGATATTGGCCAGGAACGCAAAGAGGCATGGAGGAATTGGGTGCAATCATATGTGGAGGAGGTAAGGAAGATTTCTGGAATAGTTTACACGCGTTTTTTTCTAATATCAGGGCACAAAGAAAGATCCTTTTGTATATTATTTCTATTTCTGATATCCTACCATTTCCTTTTTGTTCCAAATCACGTCCACTAACCAATCTTCACCTTGTACCTAAAAAAACCGAAAAGCTAGGAAGAGAAAAAACCTTTGAAATGATACAGGATGAAAAATGAGTTGATATATTTCTGCCCAGTATTTATTATCTGGTATCATAATTTTCTGTTTCTGCAGCTGCGTGGTAATGACATGTCAGATGAACAGAGGAAATCCCAGATGGATTCAGTAAATCCGAAGTATGTGCTTCGGAACTACTTATGCCAAACTGCCATTGATGCAGCTGAGATGGGTGACTTTGGAGAAGTGAGGCGGCTGCTTAAGTTGATGGAGAGGCCTTTCGATGAGCAGCCGGGAATGGAAAAATATGCTCGACTCCCACCGGCATGGGCCTATCGGCCAGGCGTTTGCATGCTTTCTTGCTCTTCTTGAGTTGCTTCAGCTACAAATACCTCCAGAAATCAGCTTCTTGTATATATTAGCTAAATCGGATTCGTCATTATGCGATACAATAATGAGCATGTATACCTTTGTTTCTGTACCCTCATTTTGGGACATTTGATTGTTGTTGTAGCATCATAAACTTAACACAAGTTTTCATGTAATGTCTGAACGTCATAGTTCAAAACAGTAGAATATAAAGGTGGAGTTTTGCTGCCTTTTAGAGAAATTCATCACATTAAGATTCTCACTCTCGTTGATTATCAGTGATTGATATCATAGGGAACAAAGGGTGATAAAATGATGGGTCGGGTCAGATTAGGATTTTATGACCTATAGTCTTGCTCCAAATTTTTTTCAAAAAGTTCATTTGAAGTTTCGGATCTAGGAAGGTTCGATATTTGCAGTTTTGTTAATAGGGAGCTTTACGTAATAGGGAGAGGATGTTTCTTTTTCTTCAATTAGAAATTATATAAATATAAATTATCAAGATATAAGTGTATAAAATTCTAATTATCTCTTGTGGGCCAAACAAAACGATGTCGTTTCAGGATTGCCAAGCTTCCAAATTCGTCCTCCTCTCCGTCGCCTTTGGGTCTCTGGTTCACATGATCTGATCTCTACGTGATTGAGCTCTTGCTCCATCTTCTGGTGTAGTATAAATGCTTGGAATGTGTTTGAAAGATCGAAACTTTATTAATCTTCTCTTCTTTCTCATTCTAAAGTTCTCATCTTTGATGTTTAAGGGTGGTTTTCCTCTTTTTTATGCACACTCTTCTTGAACTTGTGGGTGTTCTTGGTTTTCCATTGAAAGAGCACTATTACGTAAATTGTACCTCTGAGAGCTAGTTACTAACTTACTATTCTGTTTTGAAAATTGGGTTTTTGGCTATGTAGGCAGCTGTTCTTCAGAAAAGTGAAAGCTACATGCTGCATGAACTAGACCCCAGAAAGATTTAGCGGGTAATTTGTGTTCTTAAGTGATGTACCTTGAGCTTTCGACCGTTTGTATGCCTTGTTAAGTATTTGGAAGGGTCAATCTTCATTTGTAGATAATCAGTTTCCGATGTTATATAATGTCCAATGGATATTTGTGGCCTGCTTGAAAACATCTCTGCTGTGTTCTGTCTAAGAGAACAGCATGAAAAGTGGCTATAGAGTTCTGATAAATACACTTTTACGTTAATTCTGCTCATTTTCTCGTTCAAGAGACAGATTTCAACTTAGAATATTGGTAGCTTCTGTCTTCTATATCTCGTCATCTTTAAGCAAGATAAGTGGAGCTGTTTATGATCCAAAGAAAGCTGTAGAAACAAGGCATCACCAAAATTTCAAACGCCGATTAGAACAAGTGATCTCAACTTTTGTCTGCACACGGATATCCGAAAGAAAGAGAAACTTGCTCTTGCCCAATTTTTGCAGTTTTCCTTCTCAAATGGGATTTTCATATAAATTTTCTTTTATCTTTGTGGGTTTTGTTTTTCCATTTCTTCATATGGTACAAGTCTGTAGTTTTTTAAACATTCTGCAATCATTTGTCTTGATGTTAGGCTTCAGAGGATATAAGCTGAAGCTATATTTGCAGGATTGATGTAAGATCAAATGTAGAAATAGTTTTGGTATGTTTCAGAAAATTGTCCGTTTCTTGTTGGTGAGTGATTGAAAACTGTTGATTTAGTTGGACTATTTTTACGTGTGGTTAGTTGCAATCACATTCTATTCTGGTAATTTCATTTGGCTTTTGTACAATGCTTACCTGATTTTCTTTTAATTAAAATCTTGCAGAATACGGAAATTGTTGACATACCCTTCTTTTAATTAAAATCTTTCAGAATATGGAAATTGTTGACATACCCAAATCTTGTTTTGTCTGTGTCTTACCATTTCTTATCTAACTTCAGATGACAAGCAGCGTAGAGGTGGTAGAATTCTCTTGCAAGTGAAACAGGGCTGCACATTTATAGTCAGATTGCTGCTATTGTCATTATTACCTTTAATAAGCAATTAGAGCTTTTACAGTCGAATCTGATAGTGAAATGCTCTCTCAACCTTTGTACATTTCACTTGGTTTCATTTCGTGTATATGTTGTTGAGTTCATTCTATTACCTTCTAGTTTTGTTATATCCAAATTCTAATAGTTTGCTGCAGCATTAGGGGAGCCAACGTCCTACTGGAGACATTTAGGAACAGTGGATTTTCTAAAATGGAGGCACATTGTGGTTTAGCAGTTCCTCAGACCCTGTACAACATCATCAGGAAAAGATGTTAAACATGGTCTTTTGCAGCATGCTCAGTTTAATGTCTTGTAATGATATCTACCTCGTCTCATATTTAAATGTAGTGATTAACTTTTCTCACCTGGAATTGAAAGCCTTTCTTTGATGGAAGATTATGGTAAAGGGACATAGTCTTAGATATTGAGATAAAAAGGAATTCGAAGTCAATAGAGCTGTAATGAAGCAAGTATAAGAGTGGTGATTATTTCATCTCTTCTCTTTCATTTCAAAATGAAAAGTGAAGATGGACCACTGTTCAATCATCTATACAGATCAGCAGATTCTTTGTTCACTAACTTTTGGCATTATGTACTCATAGGAGATATTCCTTGTTACTGAAGAATGAAATGTACACAGTTTTAAACTGATTTTAGTAAACTAATTGATACACTCACTTACAGACAGTTGCAGGTACCGTTGCCCATAACCGTTTTGTATTAAAGATAGATTTCTAGAAGAATCTCTGTTTCATTCTGACTATGGAGATTCCTTGTTTTTATTGAGTCAAGTTTTATGAAATCATTTAAGAATGCTATTATGCACTTAAAGTGCTTCATTTGATTGTCGAGTGCTTTTCTCGTCATATTGGTAGTTATATCTACAACGAGAAGGACCAGAGTAGATATAGCCAAAATTTGACTAAATTTCAGATATATGATGTCAAATTGTCATAAGTAAACATATTCTTTAGCAATGTCCCTTGTGTGTTGCAAATGTACCAAGTTGCATATGATTTATTGAGATGTGAAGCAATATCACACTGTTTCCTTCTGAAGCAACTGCATCGCTGCATGCCACTGTTCTGAACCGTCAAATAGACATGTAGGTATGGAGTTCTCAGAATTTTGCATTACAATACAGAATATAACATTTTGTTTCAGGTTAAAAGTCTTTCTTCAAAATGTATGCGACCTGAATCCATGACAGGGTTTTCATTTGGTATGCACATTATTCTTTACCTCATTCAAGCCATTTAGATCATTCTCTTGTTCAATTTGTAAAACTTCCAGCAGAACTGTTTACTTCTTAATACCATTTATATGCTCGTGTATGAAGCAATTTTCTTAATCCTATGTTTCTCCTCTACTTGTATTTGCATCTTACTATTTCCAGATTTAAGTATTGAATTATACAAGGAAAGTAATTTCTGCATAAAAGGCAGGTGCAATAATAACACATTTAGCAGGTTGTGGTCCTGAGAAGTGAAGATAAGATTTTCTAAAACTTATGGAATTTGATTACACGTAGTATAGTGGACTCTTTAATTCACCTGGAAAACTGAAACCGAGATGTCTTACTAATGCACGTGTGATGTATACAATGGAACAATGGAACACGTAGTTGATGTCCTGAAGACCGGAATGTAACTGTCACTCCTGTTCTTACAGCTAGATTCAAGACAAAGGGTCAATGCCCTTCACTGTATCATTTGCTGTTGTTTCAGTCTTTTCCATCCGTCATTCGACATAATCTCCTCTCCACTCTCAACATGAGAATTCGAAACAGCCGACCATGCTTTCCTCATAATGTACCACCTGAGGCTATCTCAAGATCTGCTAGTTTTCGATCAAAAGGTGTTCTGTCTTATGAGGATAATTTCAATGTTCAACAAAAGAATCGTCGAATTGTGTGGTCTTGCTGTGCATCAAGACAGTCGACTTCAGATGTAGAAGGATCACAGCTGCAAAACAATCCGGATATGGAAATTCAAAGTGGAGAAAAATCATTGAACAAATCGGAACATGAGAATGGAAGACAGATTGGCATGCAAGAAACTTCAATTCCGGTTAGCATTTTCGCCTTCTTTCCTCCTTTTAGGGATTCATTGTTGATCAAACTTTTAAAGCCTCCTCTATGTTTCATCACATCACAAACTTTCATCAGTTAAATGTGCTCGGTGGGGTTATTTTAATTGGGAATCTATATTATGATGCTAAAAAAAATTCCTTATTGTGAATTCTGTTTACATTTTAGGTATTCCAAAATCTTGAAGAAGCGGACAATGGAGGTAGAAAATCAAATATATCTGGGACTTCAAAACGGTAACTTGTTCCACTCTTTTGGCATCTTCTACTTCTGTCATTAATGAATCTAATTGCTGAATTATCTCAACAGTAGGCAAAATTTGTAGTTATTTACTAACTTGAATTTAATTTTTTTTTTCTCAATTTGTTTCTCCATATGACCCTTTTCCCCGTATACCTCAAGTTTCTGTGATTCTTCAAATGCCCTTTGAAGTCACCTAGATTAATTGAGGAATTTTTAAATTTGAGATGACAGGCAAGGACATGAGTTCACATTTCCACCTATTGTGCTTGCATTGCCATCATTTTCCCCTCTACCAGGTGATGTTCAACATTTTCTTTTTGATATACCACTGCCTTCGCAAGGAAAGATATGTGCATGGTTTGACAACCTGAACTAGTGCAGGACTTGATGTTCATATTGAAAATATTTTAATTGAAAAGAAAAATAGAAGTCCATGAGATGTAATGATTGAAATGATTACAGGAGCCCATTTGATCACTCCAGGGAGTGACTTTTCTGTACTTAAAAGGGGCCTTATTCCAACAAGTAAAAGAGCAAGATCTGCTGCTTTGTTGCAGTATCCCTTGGCTAAAGTTCCCTATTGATAGGTTTGCATAGGTTGCTAACTTGCATACTGTCACTAAAATTTTATAATTCCCTCTGGCTACTACTTCAGTTTTCAAATGTCTCTTCTGAAAATTGATATGAAAGTATTATATGTCATTATTGAAGGCTGCCGGTTGTGGTTCCTCTACTCATGACTTGTGACATTTTTATGTGGTAAGTGGGTGTCAAACTTCATATTAGAAAGGAGATGAGAGGTGAAATCTTTATAAGTCTATAAAAAAAGACTACTAACCACGCGTGGCTAATTATTTTCGGGTCTGTGGTTCTCTTAAATCCAAATTGAAATTCTTATTGGGTCTGTCTAGACTTAGAGCTCTGCAAATAGTATCAGTTTAAACTCATACTAATACAAATATTGGGTGATGATAGTGGGGAGTTGCGTCGACAGCAGGACCGAGCAAGAGGCAGCTTCTAACTAACTATTCCGGTTCTACAGTGGAAAGAGTGGGGAAATTATGGATTGTGAATTGGAGATTGAGCCTTGGTAAAGACATCAAAGTTTCAAGGATGAGAGATTGTAACATCTCACATGGAAGGTGAGTGTCAAATCCTATATCAAAAGAATAGGGGTGAAAATCTTTGTAAGTCGGTAGAAAAAAGTTACTAATCAACTTTTAGTTAGCTATTCAGGTTTGTAGTTGTCTTAAACCCGAATTAGAGTTGTTGGGTCAGTTTGAACTTAGGGAATTGGGTGATTGATAGCTTTTATTTCTTACATTTAGATTACTTCTTGATGTGTTTTCTTAAACTTAAGATTGTAAAAAATTTCCTGACACTAACTTGACCATGCTTCCTGATATGGGCTAAACCAGTAGTGTGTATGTACTCCTCTAAGGATGGACTTGCTTAGGGTTGAAAAAATATGGGCGGCAACATGAGCTACCTTGAAGATGACTGCTTTAAAGGCAGAGCATTAAGATAGTGAAACAACTTTTTTGCTCCCTATGCTTTAATTCTTTTTCCTTCTGAAAAATAATATGAAAACTTCCATCTTTAAGTAATGAGGTGCTCTAGTACAGTGAGAACATGATTGTTGTTCATTTATATCTTTTTAGTCAACAGTAAACTCTGGAATAGTATGTAGCTATGCATTCAAGAACTGGACAGGTTAAAAAAACCTTCACTAGCCACTGTAGATGGCTTTACTTGCATTTGATCTTTATTGCCCAAAGTGCTGTGAAAACTCTTTGTCAACTCATTTTACATATCAGGAATATTACTTTACAGGGCCTGAGAGGCACATGCCTATCAAGAAAAGAAAATTGTATCGTCAGCCAATAGTTACAAGAAGAGATGTGAATGAGGAACCATTGTTTGCTGCTACTGAGGTGAAGATAGATAGACGAATAATAGCCGACAATACTCAGAGGAGCAAGGGCATCATGAGTTGTGGAGTAAATACTGAGTCATCCATCCTTTCTCCAAATGTTGGTAGTTCGCAGAGGAAAGGAACAAATGAAATTCCATCTTTGGAGAAAGCAATCATGTAAGAATCCCTTGCAGCTGAAGTCATCAAATGCTGTATGTCCCTAGTGAGATGAAACTGCTTATTGGAGTAACTTTGTGAGGTTAATTTTGGATCATTATATTTAATTTTCCTTTTGCTTGGTAAAATCATATGAAGGAGCCTAGTTATTGACCTTGGTGGAGTCCATGAAAAAGGTTAATGCACACACATGCAGATAAAATATATGCATATTCAATTGAACAAACAGAGAATCTGACATATCATTTCCTGCTTTGGTGATTGTTTTACTCGAGAGGTGGCTACTAGGATTTTCCTGCACACACATGCAGATAAAATATAAGCATGTTCAATTGAACAAACAGAGAATCTGACATATCATTTCCTGCTTTGGTGATTGTTTTACTCGAGAGGTGGCTACTAGGATTTTCCTAAGTTACGATGAGCATTGAAAGAGAATACCTATTAAATATAGTCAATTTGTTTTTGTTCGCTTTCAGACAGTTTCTCTACATGGTTCTTCATATTCCCTTGAATTTTTTTACCTAAAGTGGATAAGTATCATCAATACCTTGTTCTGAAACAAGTTGCAGAGCACATGCAATAATTTCTACATGGTATTTCAACTTTCTGCTCACACATAATATTTCTGTATGTGCGAGAACATGCATATATGTGCCACGTTTTTTTTAAGTGTCAGTGGATGACAACATTTTAACGTGAAGGCAAGAGGGAATACGAAAGCGGAGAAGAGGGAGGCCAAGGAAGATAGACCAACCATCAATGGGAATGTTAGGTGCTTATTCTCTGTGCATGTTCCTATTCGGTTGATGGAGTCATGTACGTTACCAGTTTGCTTATGTATTTCTTATCAGTTGAAAACAACTTGTGGATTGGTGCAGGGTTTGGTATAAAAGAAAGCTGAGAAGGGAAGGCAACACATACAAAGATGAACTGTTAGCTAATCTCAAAATTCAAGTTATTGCTGTTTCAAGTGCATGGTTTAAGTGACAACTTAAACAGTATTTTGCAAGACTTCTGATCCAACTGTACTCTGGATTTACCAATGCTGGTAGTTCATTGAATTTGGGGTGCCAGCTAAACTGAGTTGCTATTAGCATGACTACATGGAAGTTCCATTATTTTCATTAAACCTTAACTGTTTACTTTATATGAAGGAAACTTAATCTAGCATGTTCCATACAGAAGCTTGCTTAGTTTTACTCTGTTTTTTTATGTACTTCCAACCAATGGTTTATCTTTATTGCCTGAAACTTCATGTTCATAGGATAACTCCCTATTCTTTTACAAAACTAAAGAATGCGTTTTTAAGGCATTAAGTATATGTCTGCGATGATGAGGCTTTGGAGCTGATATTCAGATGATATTCAGCTGATGTTCCTTAGAAAATGAGAATTCAAATGAGTTAGGCTATTACTAATAAGATTAGTCCGCTTTTTTCTATCTGCTGTATCTTTTCCTCCATATATTGAGGTACGTTAATTTAATCACACTTTTCTGTACAAAAGAGATCGAAATTCTCTCATCTAACGAGCCCTTATCAACAAAACGCAACAATAGGGTCTTCAAAGAAAGGCAGGAACAGCAGTAAAGAGTTGACCTTTCTGAAGGATTTCGCCGTGTGCAGACCCTTGACAAGATCCCTGACGCCGGCACAACAGATATTTTGTTTAAACGCTAATTAAATAGAAAAGAATCAAACTATGGAAGTAGTCACCTATTAAATTAATCACCTTTATTGCCTGCTATGCTTTTAAGGAGACTTAGAGTCAATGCTCCAGTTGTCTGTTTAACTTCTTGTTGCTTGCAAAGACTAGCACAGGAGTCCGTGGATCATCTGTCTGTTTCTTGTCAGTGTCACCACTAAACGACCAACCTGTTTCGCACCAAAATTAAGTGGAGCTTTTATGGTTGATTATGGTGGCTTATCATGATAAGTCTGCTGACTTCCACCAAGATGGACACCAGGTTGGTCATCTTACTATGGTCCAAAGTTAATGGACCAGAATAGGATTTGACCAAACTTTTGGTCAAGTTCGGACTTGAGAGACTGATTCAACAGTTCCAAAGGTCCAACCTCCCCCCATAACTAATAAAAATGACTTCATTTTGATTTATAAATTTAAAAATCTAAAGACTAAAATAATATACTAAAATGACGTCATTTCAGTGTAGTTCAAACGGGATCGAGTCCAATCAAGTTTCAAACTAGTGACAATGAGCACCGGGGCTGAATTGGGACGAACCAAAATATATTAATGGATACTAAAGAGCACTCTTCATGTGACATGAAGGATCTTGTCCCACATTTGCATTCTAACCTTGCAAGGAATATACAATGCATCATTGATAAATTTACTCTTGATAACTCAAGGTGGGTTAGACTTGTAAGAAAGCAAAGATACTTGAAGTTAGAAAGAGGAAATGGGACTCGAAAACATGTATTCCGGATAAATTATTTGAGCTGTCAATGATTTAGAGTCAAGTGATCTGTTATGTTAACCAGCCGTTGCAACAGAACCTGTCCTTGAAATTTTGCAAGGCCTAATGAGCAGAAGTTTCTGTGACCTTTCATTCATGGACAACTTGACTTCTCATAGAAATTCTGAAGATTAGTTCCTGTCAAAGGCATAAGTGGCTCAAGACTTTAATTCCATGCCGGTCTTTTCGGGTTAAACTTTTTCTCCTGACTGTCTGAAAAGTCTTGCTAGTGGCAAGGTAGTGATATACCAATAGGGAAAGGTAATCCAACACTTTTATCCTCATCCCATCTGAAAACTTGCATCTAACAATGGCTTCATTTCTTCTGTAAGGAGTTGTGAAGAATTTCTTCTGTATTGAATTCACGAGAAAACTCAAAAAAAGTATGTACATGCATTTAGCT
>JAOSBL010000210.1:604037-624651 GCA_027568915.1 Erythroxylum roraimae
CCTGTCACGGTTAAAGTTGACGTGTACAGCTTCGGTGTCCTACTTCTGGAGATCATTTGTTGTAGAAGGAGTGTGGACCCTAAGGAGAGCATACCAGAGAAAGCAATTCTGACAGATTGGGCTTATGATTGTTACTGTGGAGGAGGCTTGGACGCTCTGGTAGAGTATGAACCAGAGGCCTTAAAGGACAGAGCAAGGCTGAAGAGGTTAGTAATGGTCGCCATTTGGTGCATCCAGGAAGACCCTTCACTTCGACCCAACATGAGGCAAGTCACACAGATGCTGGAAGGAGTCTGTGAAGTTCCAATTCCACCTTGTCCCTGCCCATACAACATTCAAACTGATAGCGCAACTGTTCAGTTCAAGCATGAAACTTCATTATCTCTTGTTAGTAGTTAATAATCTTCGGTTACTTGTCTTTGAACAGGAATGGATGATCGAATCATTTCTTTATGTGGTAGTTTAATGTTCTTCTGACACTTATATTGTAATATTAATTTTCATCCTATTGATTGCTTGATTAAGCAATGGTTGTAATCCATGTATGGTAACTGTTAGTACAAAACATAGCTTACTCACCACTGTTGGAACTTCCTGCATTTGAGGTGAACTTTGGAGTAAAACTATGTCTTCAGGATTTCTGTAAGATCCAAAAAACATGGAAATGAAAAACTTCAAGCCCCCTCAACGTTTATAATAAGGAATAGGAGAACTATCTTTGCTATAAATTGAGAAAGAAGAACTCATATATCCTTGTTTGGTGTCTGGGAAAGTTATTTTCAGGATTTTGTTCTGTTAAATTGCTCAAAACACAAAATCAATTCCATTCCAAGTTGGTCTTCTCAGTTTTGATATCTTGACTTGGTCTAGATGTGCGGAAATTATGTTTGTCAACCTGTTGATGGTTTTAGACTGGATTAATTTTCTCTCTATGTACAAATTCCATGAACTAGCTTTGTTTATGGCACCTGTTACATATGCAGATCTGCAGATTTATCCTAATCAACTTGATTTAGTCTCAGTTTTCAGACCTGCGAGATCGGTTAATGAACCCTTGCAGAATAATGCCGGAGGCGGTTCCGGTGTTATCAATACCAACTTTCTTTACTTTCCAAATACCAAGTTCTTCTTTGCCATGTCTATGTATTTGGGATTACAAGATCCAAGATGCAAATGGAAAGAGTTGAACCAGTCAAATCAACATTGCAGCTAACTTCTGACCAAGTACTACCGCTTACCAACTCTTAAGGGAGAAGATTAGTCTTTATATAAGAAATAACATCCAAATTATTCATTGGACCTTTTTCTTAATAAAAGATTCTCTAAACTTGAGTCATCAAAACTTGTAAGACATAATTAAAGAGGAGAAACTATATTTTATCGTAAACTTTGATCTCTTATTTGTCAAATAGCAAAGAGTATATTTTGTTTCATGAACTTCAACCTCTGATTGGTTAAATTAAAAAACCTAGATGGAACTTTCAGAACTTCGCATCAAATACAATTCCTTTAGACTCGTTTGATCATTCCAGGTATTGAAAAAGAATACTAAATGGAGAATATAGGAATATTCTACTGATAAGGACTCTCCTGTTGACATGTTCAGAGAAGCTAATGAACTAACTGACCAATATTAATGTATCGACTTTGTAGACTGTATTGATTTATTCAGGCCGGCCAAGTTTCAATGTCTGCAATAGTTTGAAGATAATTGAGGGTGGAAGTCGGCATAAACCTTCCATTATCTATAATTGTTGACTGCAACTCTGCTTATTGACTATGTGCTCTAGACAGAGACATATAAGCTTTTCCTGCCCAGGAAATTGCAGTTGTTCTATAATAAGTAGAGGATGGTTTTGATGTTCTTCATTTTCTCTTCTGCTCAGGACATTATTGTTCTGTTCATTCTAGCTTAACTCTGTTGTGTCATAATATGCTTTTAATCTGCTTGTGGATTACAATCTGTACAGAATGGTTTTTGTTCAATGGCTATATCAACTTTGTTTCCTGCTTTTTCTAGTGCTGCGTCCATTTCCCACCAAATCACAAAGTTACAGTAACTTTTCTTTGGGATCATATCTCACTGCTTCTTCAAATGATAACTCCAGTTGGGTGTCTCCATCTGGTGATTTTGCTTTTGGATTCCAACAAATAGATCCTGATGGTTTCCTGTTAGCTATATGGTTTAATAAAATTCCTGAGAAAACTATAGTTTGGTCAGCTAACAGAAATAGTCTAGTTCGAGTAGGATCCAAAGTGCAGCTCACAGCAGATGGCCTGTTAGTCCTCAGAGACCAATCAGACACACAAGTATGGATTGCCAACTCTGTTGGATCAGGAGTTGCCTATGCAGCCATGCTTGATAGTGGAAACTTTGTACTCAGGAGCACGGCTTCTATCAACTTGTGGGGAAGTTTTTCTCAACCAACAGATACCATTTTGCCCTTGCAGACTATGAACAAAGGTACCGAACTCATTGCCCGTTATTCAGAAAGGAATTATTCAAATGGAAGATTCAAGTTTTCACTGCAAAATGATGGAAATCTCCTACTATACACCACAAGGTATCCTTTGGTTGACACTAATTTTCCTTACTGGTCTACTCAAACCATGGACAGCGGTTTTCAAGTGATCTTCAACCAGTCAGGTTATATATACCTCACAACAAGCAATGGTAGCATACTAAACTATGTGTCTTCTAACCCATTGTCGATGCAAGATTTCTATCAGAGGGCAACTGTTGACTATGATGGGCCTTTCAGACATTATGTCTACCCCAGGAGTGCTTCTTCAAGTAGTGGAAGGTGGCCTATGGCCTGGACAACTTTGATGTTCATGCCATCAAATATCTGTCTGAGAATTGAATCACAAACAGGTAGTGGAGCTTGTGGTTTCAATAGCTACTGCACCTTAGGAAATGATTCGAAACCAATTTGTCAGTGCCCACCTGGCTATGTTTTCATTGACTCGCATGATGTTAGCAAAGGTTGCAAGCAGAACTTTGTTTCACAAAACTGTGATGGGGCATCCCAAGATGCTGAGCAGTTTGAGTTTGTTGAGATGTCCGACACAGATTGGCCACCGTCCGACTACGAATATTTTCAATCGCAGAACGAGGATTGGTGTAGACAAGCTTGCTTGAGTGATTGTTTCTGTGATGTAGCCATTTTCAGAGATGGGAATTGTTGGAAGAAGAAATTGCCTCTTTCAAATGGTAGAACTGATGATAGTGTCGGAGGAAAAGCCCTGATAAAGGTACAAAAGCCAAACTCCAAGATTGATACAGGCTCAGGTTCAAAGAAGAAAGATCAACCAACTCTGATCATCACTGGATCTGTGCTTCTAGGTAGCTCCATCCTTCTAAATGCTCTCTTACTGATAGCAATCTTCATTTTCTTGTCTCGAGCAAAGCATCAGAAACCAAAAATAGTTCACACTTCCCAGATTGTGCCAGATTCAAGTCCAAGGAGCTTTAGTTACAATGAACTAGAAGCAGCTACATCAGGATTCAAGGAAAAACTGGGTAGCGGAGCTTTTGGAACTGTTTATAGAGGGGTTCTGCAAAATGACACCAAAGAAATTGTTGCGGTGAAGAAGTTGGAAAAGAAGGTGAATGAAGGTGAGCAGGAATTCAAGACTGAAGTGAACGCCATTGGCCGAACGAATCACAAAAATTTGGTAAAACTTCTAGGATTCTGCAATGAGGAACAACATCGTCTTCTGGTCTACGAATACATGAGCAATGGTTCTTTAGCTGATTTCCTGCTAGGAGGTTCAAGGCCAAACTGGTACAAAAGGATGCAAATTGTTTATGGAATAGCAAGAGGCCTCCTTTACCTCCATGAAGAATGCAGCACTCAGATCATACATTGTGACATCAAGCCTCAGAATATCCTTCTAGATGAGTCTTTGACAGCAAGAATCTCTGATTTTGGACTTGCCAAGCTTTTGAAGGCAGACCAGACTCGAACAACTACTGCCATCAGAGGAACCAAAGGATATGTAGCACCTGAATGGTTCAGGAACATGCCTGTTACTGTCAAAGTTGATGTCTACAGCTTTGGCATATTGCTTCTGGAGCTGGTTTGTTGTCGGAGGAACGTGGAACTCGATCTGAAAGAAGAATGTCAGACATTACTTGTAGATTGGGCATATGATTGTTATCAGGCAGGAGCATTGAATCTGCTGGTGAAGGAAGATGAGGAGGCATTGGATGACATGAAAAGGGTGGAGAAATTTGTGATGGTTGCAATCTGGTGCATTCAGGAGGATCCATCTTTACGACCTACGATGAAGAAAGTGGTGGCAATGCTTGAAGGTGCTGCTCCAGTCTCCATTCCTCCAGATCCTGCTTCAATTCTCAGCACAATCTAACTCATTCCACATCTACATTTCATGGGAATTCAGAAAGCAAGATAGTGATATTCTCAGCTTCCTCCTACAAAAAACTTCACCTTATGCTTTGTTAAACAATCAATGTTTCTTAGTTCTTATCAAGAATCAATTTCATGTCTTCTTTATCTCATTACCACATGCTCTATCAATCAGATACTTCATAACCACCTGTTACCATCAGCTCCTAACTTATCTTGTTGTATATTTCTTCCCGAATAATGCATCTCGCATATCATTACTCCGCCTGGACAAAGAGCATGAAGTTTATGGAGGCCCCAAAAAAATGGTGGGATTTATGATGTTCACGTGAAAGGAACATGCTCAACCATCAGGAATCTTGTGCAGCATTTCAGAACTTGTGTAGCATTTCAGAACATGTAGATATGGTGAGAAATGCATGAATATATTATGAATATAAACTGGATTTATGATGTCTATGAAGTGTTACAAGAAAGTCAAGAGCTTGATAGTGATTCTGATTCCTGTTTTTCTCGGAATTGAGCATAATAAAATGTTGGAATTGAGCATAATTAGTTGTGGACAAGTCAAAGCGCTTGACAACTTCCATTCAATGTTTTTTTTTTCTAAAATAAAGCAAACCAACATTTTCTCAGATACAAATAATAATTTTACTAGAATTAACAATCTACCTCGAAATTTGATCAAATTCGAATTTTTAAAACCTTTTTTTAAGTTTGATTAATTTCAAACTCCTTCCAATTTTTTAAAGTTATTCAATTTTTCAAACTTTTGAATCTAAAATACAAACTTTTTAGACTCGAATTTAACTGGAGCCTAATCAAGCGGAACTTTACTCATTAACTTCAAAATATCAATACTAAACCCATGTTGTGTATACAATATAAATTATTTTAGGGTTAATTACAAAATAAATATCAGAATTTGCTCAATTTTGCAAGTATAGCCCAAACATAAAAAGCGATAAATAAATGCTTAAATTTTCAATTTTTTCAATTTTATCCCGACGTTAATGTCTTCGTTAAGTTTTGCTGACGTGACTTGCCACATGATCCAAAAATTCCTAACTAATAATACACGTCAACCAAAATTAATACAACTAATGAAAATTAATGAAACGATGTCATTTAATCACATAACTAAAACGACGTCGTTGTTAAAAAAGACATAGTTTAATCCTTAAACCAGTTTACGCATGGCCTAGTGCCCTCACCCTTTGTTTTCAGTTTGTTCCCCCGACACCTTCATCTTTCATTTTTTGGTGCACTGCAATGCGAGACTAGCATAAGGCATCAGTAGAACAAACTAAAAACAAAGGGTGAGAGAGTTGGGAGAACAAACTAAAAATAAAGGGAACAAACAGAAAATAAATCGTGAGGATATCAGGAGAACAAGCTGAAAATGAAGGGTGAGAGCATCGGGGTTGTGTAAACTAATTTATGGGTTAAACTACGCTATTTTTTTAAGAAAAATGTCAGTTTTGGTTATGTGATTTAAAGACGATGTTTCATTAATCTTTATTAGTTATGTTAAATTTTGCTGACATGTATTATTAGTTAGGAGTTTTTGGAACACATGACAATTCACGTCAGCAAAACTTAACGAAGATACTAACATCAGGCTATAATTGAAAAAAGTTGAAAACTTAAGCATTTATTTGTCACTTTTTAAGTTTAGGTTATAATTGCAAAATTAAGCAAAGTTTGGAATTTATTTTTGTAATTAACCCATTATTTTATTAGTTAATAACTTAAAGTCAAGTAATATAATTGATCAAAGTAAGTAATAGGAAGCTTTTTAACACGGAATATGTTTTTTTCATTTATATAGAATTTTGACAAAATAAATAATCAATTCTTAAGATTTCTAATAAAAATTTAAGTAAACACCTAATATTTTAATTTAATGATGGACCTCTTATACATATATTATGATATTATTAATAAATTTTGTCTATAAAATTTACTACGAAAATTTAAATAATTTCATAAAATTTTTATATTTAACACTTAATATTAACATTAACTTCTCTTTACCTTATGTGTAAATCTTTTATGAGATTATAATAATAAATTGTAAAGCAAGGCCTCTCGATATTAATACTAATATAGTTTCAGTATCAATCAATATCAAATATCATCTCAAATTACTTTTAAAGGTCATAAAATAACCCCTCAATTTTTATATAATTAATATTTAGTCTTTTATTATGAATGAAAGTTTAAAATATTAAAAATATTTGAAGTTCAACTCAATAACTTAATTTATTAAAATTAAGATAAAATATTTATTTTCTAAATATAATAACTATTAACTAAAATAAAAATGTTCAATCATTTTTTAATTTAAGCCTTCAAATTTTTGTAATTTACAATTCATATAACTTTTTACCCTTTTTTTTTTTTTGATACGTTGGGTTGTCACTCATTAAATGTATATATAAACAAAGAGACAGCAGACCAAGTCATAAGCAAGGCATGAAGTTATTAAATGAAGATGTAATGTACTATGGATACTATAGATAAGTAAATGTCTGTTAATTAGGTCTATCTCTATAATGGTTGTTATTATACTTTAATTACCAACCAAAATGTAAAATTATAATTGTGAGTAAAAGAGAGAAACTTTTTATAATTTAAGTAATTTCTAAAATTGCTGAAAATTTAAGTAATTTATGAAAATTTAAGTAATTTTATAAAATTACTTATAAATTTAATAATTATTATCTTAAATACATGTGATGTAACTTTTATTTTTTCAAAAGAATTTTTTAAAAGAGAAGAACCTCTGTTCAAAAAAAAAAAAAGAGAAGAACCTCGGAGAAAATTGTTTATATTAACGACCCTTTTTAAACTCTCATAAATTAGGAAGTTTTTTTATACCAGATGCGTTGACTTTTTTTCAAATTTTGCATATCAGCGAGATTCATATAGATTGTTGTTTGTTGAGAAGAAATTTTCTGAAAAATAAAAGTTATTAAAAATTTATAAAATTTTAAAGAGTATAATTAGAAGAAGTTTCATGTTTTTAATGATAAATTGATAATTTCTGATCTACTAGGCGGGTGTTGGAACTAAGCTAAGCTTACACATAAGACGTCAGCTTGCTCTAACTCATCCAATGAATCACATGAAGCGAGATTTTTTGTCTAATTTTACTCTGTCTTACTCTGTCTTATAAAATTTTAGTCATTTATTTTGCGAGACCCACGCAAGTTTCATACAAATCTTACATAAATAAATAGTTGAGATTTATTAGAAATAAGTTGAGATTTATTAGAAATAATAAAATACCATAATATTAGACAGAGAACGTAGTCTCGAATCACGTTGCCCTTGAAACAATTTTTCTCTCAACACTCAACAGAGAGAGAGAGAGAGAGAGAGAGAGAGAGAGAGTAACATTTCAACTAAGTGCAGTATACAGAGTCCCACACAGACTGCATAGCCAATCAAAAAATATCTATTCACTCTTGGCTCCCATCTTCCCGTCCGACTCTCTGTATTTTTCACTTGGCCATGGCCTTTGTGGGGTTGCTTCTATAAAAGTACCTTATTTTATCCAAATCCTTGTCATATTGGAATCTCAAATGTTTTCCTGATCTGGGTATTGAGTTTCTTCTTTAGATCATAGTTATAGCCTTCAAAAATCTTGTCTTTTTTTGTTACTTTCTGAGAAACCGCCTATCTGGGCATTGGTCTGCTCTGAGTTTTGGTTGCTTTCTTTAACAGATTCAAAGCAATGGACTTGTTGAAGATTCAAACAGCTTTTGTTCTTTACCAGGTTAGTTTCACTTCTTTGTTATGTTCCTTTTTGTGTGCTTTGTTGCTTTTAGTATTTCTTAGATTTCAAAGCTGAAACTTGTTGCTTTCATTTCATGTTTAGCACAAACTCTACAAGTTTCATATACAAAAGAACAGAAAGTTTGGAACATTTTATGGATCTTGCTCTAGATTGATTTACAAGAAGCTGTTGTATCATTGAAGAAGATGTGATTCTGGCTTCTGTTCCTTGATTTCTTAACGTCAAATCTACAAACCGTACTTCAGCTTCTATTTAGATTTGCTTTTCCCTCTCGATTTCACCGTATCTGTGAATTGATCGTTTCTTTTAACTGTTTTGGTTATCTCTTATTTTCTTTGTTGCCCATCTTTGAGTGTGAAAATACATGATTTTGTTCTTAATAAATTTACTAGTAGATGTTGAGAAAGCAATAACTGTGCTATTTGAAGTTCAATTACCATATTCTGAGCATAAATTTATAAGAAAATGTCGAATTCTGCGATTTTTCTCTGTTTACAAGCAGAAAGATTCTTTCTTATAACAGATTCAGATCTTTTGATGGTCTCCTGATGTACTTCTAGATTATGGGAAACTACAGTTGCACGCTTGATATCTGGTTTCAGGTAGATGTTCTTGTTTATGAAAAGAAGAGCACTTGAACCAGTTATCCTGGAACTTAATTGCGTAATCAAGCAGCTTCATTTATGCAAAATACTGTTCTTTTAAGCAGTTGACGTGGATAATAATCTAATCCTTTTGAGATTGATAATTAGAGAAGCATTTTGCGTACATTTGTTTACAAATGATTCCATGAGATCTGCTTAATCAACTGTTTGGGCTATTTGTTTTCTGTTTTTGCAGAAAGAGTCTTCATTTCTATGAGTTGTTTCTGCAAAAGATAAGTTATGGGTAGAGGTAGAGGAAAGGGAAAGAGGTCATCTGTTATGAATCATGACGATACGGGAAGTGGTGAGGAAGAAAAGATTCCTGCGCAGAAGCGAAGGGGAAGGCCGCAAAAGCCACTAAAGGATGACATTGATGAAGAAGAAGTTGAAAATGTAGAAGATGAAGATTGTCAGAATGGAAGAGATGGTACCATAAGCAAAGAGATAAAAGTTGCAGCAGTGGCTGAAAATGGAAAGAAGAGGAAGAGGTACTCACAATCAAAGGAGAAAGCAGATACTGTAAAGGAAGAAAATGATGTTGGAACCAGGTCAAGCACTGATGATTCTACCAAGTCCAACGGATTTCGACACAATGGAAGTCGGAGAAAAAGTAAGCCTCGTCGAGCTGCTGAGGCAGGTGTGGAATGCAAGTGAGAAATTGGCTTCTATGGTGGCTTTTTAACTTTTGACACACCACATAATTTACTGAGTTATAGTGCCAGGACCAGTAAACCCCTAATCGTAATGTTTTCAGTTCATTATTTGATTATCATTTTGGCAATTCTCTCTTACTAATCTCTTTTTGCTTGAATTGAGAGTTTGTACTGTTTCTACTGCTGTAATTTTTGATAATGCTATTCAGGTTAACAGTTTCACTTCTGTCCCATATTTTATGTTCTGCATAATATGTTTAGTTCTGTTGATTTGTTCATTAATTCCTTAGAACTGTATCAGTTTTAATCGCTAAAAATCAGCAATTTTTCATGGTCTGCAATACTGCTTATAAGTTGGATTTACATGTACCGTTCTTTTGAACTCTAGTTGATCATAAAAGGTAGAGAAGTCAGTTCTACTTTCTCAATTTCTATAGTTATGTATCTTAGGACTCTCAATTGCAGAATTCAGTTTGTTGTAACAATTTATCTAGCAGCTTAGAGTTGATCGACTCGAATTTTTGGTGTTGGATATCACTTGATGGCTTGTGATTTGGATCTGCATTTTCTGCTATTGATTCATTCAACCCTTTTTTGCCTTTTCCACTGCTTGATCCTTTGTAAAACCCGTTTATTCATTCATGGTTTCCAAATGTTTGGCATCATTTTTCTGTCTGGATTGCTAGTTGAACATGAGAATTCAAAGAAATTTGAAGTTGGTGAGATAGAAAAGTTTACTGGAAAGTCCTGACTAGAAGTGTCTGAGGTTATTGCCATATGCGCACTGTGATTATGCCCTTATCTTGAGCTGTTGAATAGAAGTTTGAAATGGAACATGAAGGTAAGTAATGCTAGTTTCCATTTCCTGAATCCCGGTCGGAACGGATAAGAATTGATGGAGACTGAATTTGAAGTAGTTTCGTCGGACTGTTTTCAGGTCTGCAGGCATGCAAAAACGACTAGTTAGAGTGTCATCGGACTGTCTTCAGGCCTGCAAAATCAATTAGTCTGAGCGTCGGGGTTGTTCCGGAGAAAAACACGCTCTGATGCTCAAGTTAGTGAGAGTAAAAAGTACACTGCTCAAGTTAGTGAGAGTAAAAAGTATTAGTGTAAAGAAATTTCTAATTGAACTTAATGATAGTAGTTATGAGAATTTAATTTGGAGTATCTCCTCCTCATAAGCTATTTTGCAACAAGTTTAGTTCAATAGATAACTAAATTTGGATTTAATTCAACTACTAAGTTTATATAGTCTTTGATTAGCACTCTTTCTCCATATGTGTTGATGAATTATATTTTGATTCATCTTATCCATTTCAAATTATTAAGACTCATACCCTAATAGTTGGGTTGACAATAAAATGGATAGAGTTAGGGAGTTTGAGTTCGAACCGAAGCTTGATTAGGTTTAAGTAATCACAGCCTAAGATGTGTCAAAATGATGTTATTTTATTTTGAGTAAATTGTGTCAAAGTAACATTATTTTATTTTTGAGTTTCTTAAATTAAAATGACGTTGTTTTGTAAGTTAAACTAAATCGATATTATTTTAGAGGAGTTTGAACCATTCGCCTTTGGACCGATCCCTAGACCTAGTTTACTGACTTTGGATAGAGCCAAATTAAATCGAACTTAATTTATCAAACCTAATATCAGGTAATCAAAAAGTTTGGAGTTGAGTACATACAAGAAGGGGAAAGAAAAAAGGACATTGATGTCTTTGCTTTAGTTATCCTTGTGATTGTTTGGCTTACAATAATATTATTTTAGAACATTTCGAATCATTCGAGCTGAATTTTAAATTGATCATTAGACTAGATTTATTGACTTTAATAGGGTTAAACTACGTTGAACTTAAGAAGAAAAAAAAGAAGAAAAAAACATGTTTTCTTTACGTATGATATCCTTTTAAATTATTTAACTTAAAACGATGTTATTTTAGAAAAGTTTGAATCATTTGAGCTAAACTTTGGACCGATTCTTAGACCAATTTATTGACTTTGGGCAAAATCAAACTAAGTCGAACTTAATTTACCAAGTCAAATCTCAAGTAATCAAAAAGTTTGGAGTTAAAGTGCATACAAGAAAAGAAAAAGAAAGAAAATAGTTGTCTTTGCTTCACATATCCATGTGAATTGTTTGACTTAAATGACATTATTTAGAGGAGTTCAAATCATTCAAGCTAAACTTTGAATCGATCTCTAGACCTGCCTTATTGACTTCAGACAGGATCAAACTGAATCGAACTTAACCAAATTTCAAACAATCAAAAAGTTTGAAACTTAGTACATAAAAGAAAAACAAAAGGACAATATTGTATTTGCTTATGATATCTTTGTGATTTGTTTGACTTAAGATGACATTATTTTAGTCGAGTTCGAATCATTCGAGCTGACCTTTGAATAGATACTTACACCTGGCTTATTGAATTTGGACAGGACCAACCTAAGTCAAACTTAACCAAACCTAATCTCAAGCAATCAATTAGTTTGGAGTTGAGTACATACAAGGGGAAAAAAGAAGACAATGTTGTCTTTGCTTATGATATCCTTGTGAATTGTTTGACTTCAAACAATTTTATTTTAAAAGAATTAGAATCGTTCAAGGTGAACTTTGAACCGATCTCTAAATTTAACTTACTAACTTCAGACCGGATTAAACGCAGCCGAACTTAACTAAGTCTAATCTCAAACAATCAAAAAGTTTGGAGTTGAGTACATACAAGAAAAATAAAAGAAAAAACACAGTTTTGTCTTTGCTTCTTGCTATCTTTGAGAATTGTTTGACTTCCGAGCTAGTGTCTCCTTGGGGAAAGACAACGTTTCATGTGTTGTCTTTCTATAGTTTGTGTGTTCTCTTCTTTCATACGACATTATTAAAACGTTCTTCAGTTGTCACTCACGAGTTGTTTCCATCATGCCATTAATGCACCTAACCTTAGACTTTTATTTATATGGTGATTGTATTGCTAAGTACTCATTAGTGGTTTGCTTTTTATATTTAAAATACATCTACTTCATCTCTAGGGATGGCAAATTAGGTCCAACCTAACTCCCGGTTACAAGCTTGTTGTGTTCAGGGGCAGATTTAAAAAAATTTTGAGTGGGGGCAAAATTTTAATAAGGATAAAATTTTATTTTTAATGAGGGCAAAATTTTTATGGGAGTAAAATTTTATTTTTTTATGGGGGCAAAACTTAAAATAATAATACCATCGTAGATCCGCCCCTGGTTGTGTTATATTTAGGAACTTCTGCTACTTTGTTATATTTAGAGACTTATGGTTAACTTTATATTTAAGAATAGAAAATTTGTTCGGTTCTACTCGGTTTATAATTGATCAAATCCGATTTGTTGAGTTCGAGTTTGGCCTTAGTAATTTTTTAGATAGATTAATCATGGTATATTAATTAATCAGGTTTGAAATTGACCTAATATGAAGTCAACAAATTAAATTAGGTTTCATCGAAAGAGTATCTCTATTAAGATATTTGTGAAAAAATATTTTCAGAGTAAACCTAAAATTATGTGACAAAAATTGGTAATAACTCTAAAATTGAATTTTTTTATTATTTCTCGTATTTGAAAAAGATAACTAATTTATATATAATCTATCTTTTGAATTGATCCATGCAATTCTTTACATGTTTTCTTTGTTAAAAGTTTTATATTAATAATATCTTCATTTTTTATTTAAATTTTCAACAATTTTACAATATAGCTGTAAAAGTTTTCTTGTAAAATTGTATAAAATTTCATTTTATTATTTTTTAGCACGACATTTTATTAGATAACGTACATAATTACCTAATTATATTTTCAATATTTAAAATAAATTCAATAAAATTGAATTAGACAGAAATAACTTTTTTAGTAATATTCAATTGAATAATTGAAATAAAAATACTAAATTAAAAAATATTAGCATATTGGAAAATTCCATTTGATTTCCTCATCTAAAATTTCCTTCAAATTTTTATTTCAAATGCAAAATATTTTCAATGACTACTTGCTTTTTAATAAATAATTTAGCTTCTATTATCATGCCCTTTCATTTCCCTAACTGCTCCAACAAACTATATTTTATCACTTTCTAAAAAAAATTATATTACCACTAGTGTTGGCAAAATTGGCCCATCAATCTAGTTTAACCGGCATAGCTTAATTCGAAGTCTGAAATTTTCACAAAACAGTGCCATTTTTAATTTTAAAAATTTTAAAAATAAGCCCGATCAAACTTTGAATCGTTTAAGCTTGATTAAGCTCAAACTCGAATCTAAAATCTTGACTTTGATCAAACTTTAACAATTTTACACTACAGAAGTCTAATTTGATCTAAAATCCCATCTAATTTTACACTACAGAAGTCTAATTTGGAACAATTTTAGTTTCTTCCTAAAATTATCATCTCTAACATATATAAATACCAAGAAGAACATGCCTATCCTCTTGCCAAAAAACAAAACCAGAAGAAAAATGGCAATTCAAACCTCCTCAATTTTTCTTCTACTCTTCAATCTTGTCGTTGCACCATCTTATGGTGCTGGTTCATTTAAACGGACTGATTATCGCAGACTTATTCAAGTCACATTTGAAGTAATTTTTATAGTATAAATTATATATTTTGAGTTGTTATTGATCTAATACGAACGTAATTATAAAAGGGATTACTATAATTTAAAATTTTAATAATAATTGAGATATAAATTAAGGTTGATTATACTAGAGCCTTTGTGATTTGATCTTTTTAAACAATTATTATTGACCTCATTATAATAATTATCATATTTTTAATTACCATACAAATTACTCCTTCCTATTTTATAAATTTTCTATTCATCTAAAATTCTTATTAGAACTTATAAATTTTAATACTACCTTGTTTCGATTAAAAAAAGATGAAAATTAATAGAATATGATGAACAAAGTAATGAAAATTAATAGAATATGATGAACAAAGTTGTATAATAATTAAATAATAACTTTCAGATCATAAGAACTGAAATTAAAAAAAGTTAAACTACAGGAATTTCCAGATTTAATCTATAAAGTACTAAAATGGGTATAAATCCTGTTTGTTTTTTTTACGTTAGCATTTCTTCCTCTTTTAGTTCAACTTTAAAATGAAAAAAAAAAAGAAAAGGCTCATATAAATTAAATCCTTAGGCATTCAATTTATAATTTTGATTAATTTGTTTTGCGTTAAAAGGTGAGAATTGATTATATATCACCATCAATATCTATTTGTAGTCCTGCTGAAGCATGAGATCTGGAGAGATTCGATAGTACGCAGTCTTACGCCTACTTAATAGAGAGGTTTTTGACGCGAAGCTTTAAATTAGAAAACCTATTTATTTATTGTGTTTTACTTTTATTAGGACTACAAGGACATTTTTATCCTTGTTATTAGATTCTAGATCATTATAACTCATATAAAAACTTCTTTATTATATTGCAGAAGGACCTTATTTTCAATCAAAACACGCTATTTCTCTTAAAGTTTTATTGTACCTTTTGAGTTCTTTATACATATTGGATTAGATCTGCATTTTCTGTACTTTTGGATTAGAATACTGCATTTCTGCACTGCGTCAGGTGGTATCAGAGCCTTGAAAACCCAAGGTTTGTTCGTCTGACAATGACCAACACAACGACGATATTCGTGGATTACCCAAAGTTTGGGAGTCAATTTGCAATATGGAATGGCAGCTAGCGTTGATTCAGGACCAGTTGCAAGCATTATTGCAAGGAGACAATACAAGAAGAATTGAGAAACCAGTTGCTAGGAAAGATGACCCTGCAAGGCATCTTCAGATTCAAAATCTCGTGTCATAGAATCATGAAAATAGCTCCAGTGATGAGGAAGAAGTCATCCAGCGAAGACGAAGAGGAGACTATGAATATAAACGTAAGGTAGATATCTCATCTTTTAGCGAAGATTTAGATACTGAAGGCTTTCTTGATTGGTTAGCCGAGGTAGAGACATTCTTCGATTATACGGAGATTCAGGAGGACAAGAAAGTGAAGTTGGTGGCCTACCGTCTAAAGGGGGGGAGCTTCTGTATGGTGGGAGCGGTTGCGGGAGTTAAAAAGGAAGGGCGAAATCCGGTTTCTACATGGAAGAGGATGAAGTAGTTGCTTAGAAGGAGATTCTTACTGTCAAATTATGAGCAGTATATTTTTGACGCGTGTCAACAATGTCATCAAGGCAGTTGTAGCGTCCATGAATATACAGCAGAGTTTTTGAGGTTGACAACCCGCAACTAGTTTTTTGAATCTCAACCTCAACAAGCCTCACGCTACTTGAGAGGGTTGAGATCAAATATAAGGGAGAAGATAGGAATCCAGATGGTGCTTACAGTGCAAGATGCAGGAAATTTAGCTATGAAAGTTTAATCTATACTGAATGAGAAGCAACAAGAGTTTAAGCGCTATTCAGGTGAGAAGAGTCTAGGCAATAAAGGAAAGGAAGTGGTTACTACAACCCTTACGAGGAGTAGTGTTGGTAAGGGAAGCACTAATGGCGGAAGCTCAAACAAAGTAACTCCAACAGCTTCCAACCACACCAAGTCATATACTAAACCAACTCAATCAAAGTGTTACAGGTGCGACAAGCCAGGACACAAATCTAATGAGTGTCCAAAAAGAAGAGCAATAAACATGGTGGAACAACAACAAAAAGAAGATGAAGAGGAAGTGTGCGGATCTAAAGGTAATGGTTGGGAACAGCAGGGAGAAGAGCATGAGGAGACGTATGTGTATGTCGTCAGAAGACTGATGATATCCCATAAGGAGCATGGTGATTTGCAAAGACATAAGCTCTTTCGCATGAGGTGTTTGGTGCTAGGGAATTTATGTGAGTTGATCATTGATGGAGTGTGTCAGGAAAATATTATAAATGTAGCTACTGTGAAAAAGTTAAAGTTGACTACCGAGCCACATCCAAATCCTTATATCATTGGGTGGATCAAAGAGGTTGGACAGATTCTGGTTAAAGAACGGTGTAAAGTTACTTTCTTTATTGGAAAGTATCAGGATGAGGACTATTGTAACATAGTAGAGATGGATGTGTGTCAGATCTTGTTGGGAAGACTATGGCAATATGATGTAGATGTGATGCATTAGGGAAGGAAAAATACATATCATTTTGTAAAAGATGACGTAAAGTATACTTTAGTACTTATCTGTGGCGTGAAGTCTCAAGGAAAGATCCAGAAACCTTTGTTATAGGTAGAGAATAATCGAGACAAATTTATTGGTGAGATGAAGGAAAAAAAAAAAGAGGTGCATCTGTTAATGGTTAAAGGAGAAAAGCTAGTAGAAAGCAAACTCGAGCCTGCGGTACCTCAAGAAGTGCAATCTATATTGGAGGAGTTTGCAGAAGTGACTCCAGAGGACCTACCACAGGGATTACCGCCTATGTGTTATATTCAGCACCATATTGACTTTGTTCTAGGAGCCAGCTTGCCTAATCTGCCTCATTATAGGACGAGCTTAAAAGAGAATGAGATTCTATGGGAGAAAATAGAGGAATTGATAAGTAAAGGCCATATTCGGGAGAGTATGAGTCCATGTACAGTGACAACATTACTTACGCTGAAGAAGGATAGGAGTTGGAGGATGTGCGTTGACAGTAGAACGATCAATAAAATCACTATTGGCTATAAATTTCCCATTCCGAGACTTGATGATATGTTGGATCAGTTGAGTGAAGCCATTATTTTCTCTAAAATTAATCTTCAGAGTGGATACCATTAAATAAGAAAAAGGCTTGGAGATGAGTAGAAGACAACCTTCAGATTATCCAACGCACCTAACACTTTTATGCGTCTTATGAATCAGGTGCTACGACCTTTCATCGATAAGTTTGTGGTTGTTTATTTTGATGATATTCTTATCTATAATAGATCTATTGAAGAGCATGTGGGACATTTAAGGCATGTATTCGAGGCCTTAAGAGAAAATCAATTATATGCCAACTTGAAGAAATTCCTATTTATGTTGGAGAATTTGCTATTCCTCGGATATGTTGTGGAAAAAGATGGCATCCGAGTGGATGAAGATAAGGTAAAGGCCATTAGAAATTGGCCTACACCGAGAACCGTTAAAGATGTGAGGAGTTTTCATGGTTTGGCGACGTTCTATAGGAGGTTTATTAAGAATTTCAATAGCATTGTAGCTCCTATTACGGATTGTCTAAAGAAAGGGAAGTTTAGATAGGAAGAAAAGCAAGAACAAAGCTTCGCCCTTATCAAGGAAAAACATTGTACAACACTAATCCAAGCCTTACCAGACTTTGAAAAGTTATTTGAAGTGGAGTGTAATGCAAGTGGGATAGGTATCGGGGCAGTATTATCCCAAGAGAAAAGGCCTGTGGCATACTTTAGTGAGAAACTAAGCGAAGGAAAAAATAGGCTACCTATGATAAGGAATTCTACACCATTACGAAGGCTTTGAAAACATAGGAGCACTACTTAATTGGAAAGGAGTTTATTCTTTATACCGATCACCAAGCATTGAAGTATTTGGGAAGTTAGAAGTAGTTGAGGACCAAGATGCATGCTAGATGGTTAGCTTAGATTGAAAAGTTTCCCTATAAACTTGTCCATAAAGTTGGGAGAAACAATGTAGTGGCAGATGCGTTGAGTCGACGAGTAGCCATGATCAGAACACTAATAGTTGAGATTGAAGGTTTCGAATACTTGAAAGACTTATATGTTGACGATGAAGACTTCAAAGAAATATGGCTAACTTGTCAAGGAGAGAAGCCATATAAAGACTACCACATTCATGATGGGTTCCTTATGAGAGGTAACCAACTATGCCTCCCGCGGACATCAATGAGGGAGAAAGTAATTAGAGACTTAAACGGATGAGGGTTAGTTAGACACTTGGGTAGAGACAAGACACTTGAGGAGGTATGTAAAAGGTATTTTTGGCCTAAATTGAGGAGAGACGTTGTTTCTATTGTTTATAGGTGCTAGATTTGTCAAACTTATAAAGGTCATGCATCAAACGCGGGTTTATACATGCCATTACCTATGCCTGACAATATTTGGGAAGTCCTTTCCATGGACTTTGTATTGGGTTTACCAAGAACGCAAAGGGGCATGAATTTAGTTTTCGTGGCGGTTGACAGATTCTCTTAGATGGTGCACTTTTTACCATGTAAGAAGACAACAGATACGACAGCCATTGCTAAACTGTTCTTTTGAGAAGTGGTGAGATGGGTTAGAGAGAGAGAGTCGCTCTTATCTGGTTCCTTCCCCCCCAGATCTCCGTTGCTTTGCTGCTTGCTTCTCCCCTCCTTCTCATCTGGTTCTTTCTTCTACTGCCCATTCTCTTCCTCTCCTTCCCCAGCTTTCCCGCCCCTCCCTTTTTAACTTTTTCCTTTTCCCGCCTACCACCATGTCTGACCCCTCTCCACCCCCAATCGACGCCTTCCCACCTTTACCCAGCCCTAAGACACCCTCATCTAACCCTATGCCACCCTCTCTCCCGCCCTTGAGTGCTAAGCCCATGGCTGCCCAGAAAACGTGGAAACAAGTTGTCGAGGACTCCATTGCGTCTGCTCTGGCTTACTCTCCTCCTCGTGAAGTTGACGGGAAACGCATAGTATGCCCAGATTTGGCTACATTACAAGAAAGAGCAAATAGTTGGAAAGCCACCATTGTTGGCTTTTTCCTGGATCGAAGGCCGGCTTTTCCGCTCATTCAGAGATGGGCTAATAAAATGTGGAAGAACAGAGGGCTCACCAATGTCCTGCTTTCAGAGGATAATCTTGTCCTCTTCTCCTTCTCCTCCACTTCGGCAGTTACTAAGATTCTTGAAGAAGGCCCTTGGCACCTTGGGAGTCAACCCATTTTCTTGCAACTCTGGTAGCCGGGTCTGCAACTGGAAACGATCAAAATACAGAGTCTCCCTATATGGATTAATTTCCATAACATTCCGCTAGAGTATTGGACTACGCAAGGCCTCAGTCAAATCGCCAGTTTCATTGGTAAGCCCTTATGTATGGATGAGAATACAGCTACTAAGAAAAGGATCGGGTATGCTCGTATTTGTGTGAGTGTTGCTGTTTCGTCCGACCTCCCCAATGAAATCCCAATCATGAGGTTGGGTGAGGAGAATTAGTTATGGGAAGATTGTATTGCTGTTTCTTACCATTGGCATCCCCCTGCTGTGCCTTAGAAATCTTCCTGGCGTCCCACGGGTAAGCTTTTTAAAACTGGTAGTTATCAAGAATTGATGGCTCACGACGAAGCCACCCCTACTGCTGAACAACTTGTGCCTGGCCCTTTGCCTGAAATAGTAAGTCCTGTTAGGGAGGACGTTCATCCTCAGGTTATTATTCACGTAGCTGCTCCCTTATCTACAGAGGCAATTCTAGTTCCGAAACCTGATCATTGTGAAAATGCTGTAGATGATGGTACAACCTTCTCTCATCATGCTTCTCCTTGCTCTGCTCGCTTATCTGTTTCTGCGGCCTCCCCCCTCCAGGAACATGATGGTACTGATGGCCCGGTTCAGGTGGGCGCTCTTTCTTTGCCTTCTTCGAGTAATATTTCAGATGAGCACAGTGGCAATTCTCTCTCAAATACCAGACGAAAATCCCAACGGGGCAAGGGTAAAAGCCTCAAAATCGCTACTTAATATGCCTATTTTATCGTGGAATGTCAGAGGAATAAATAGTCCCTCAAAGATGCTAGCTTTGAAGGATTTTGTCTGGTGTGAAAAACCTCTTTTGCTTGGCTTGCTTGAGACGAAACTTAGGTTAGTCACTCTGAATAAGCTTCATATTTTGGGTTCTCAATGGAACTGGTTATCTAATCATAGTCATCATGCTTCTGGGCGGATAATAATTTGCTACAATGTCAATGAGATCAAGGCTGAACTTCTGGAAGCTACTGAGCAGGTAGTGCATCTTCGGATTTTGTTATTGCAGGGTCATACTGAACTTATTGTTGCTTTCGTGTATGCTAGCAACTTTGAGTTTCAACGCAGAGACTTATGGAATAATCTGAGGCAAGTCAGTGGCACTATTACTCGACCATGGCTTGTTTACGGGGATTTCAACACCACTCTTTACTCTTCGGAGGCTCAGGGGAACATTTGTTTGAGAAACTATTCGGCTGATATGT
>JAOSBL010000210.1:626240-652619 GCA_027568915.1 Erythroxylum roraimae
AAATTTAGAATTAAGAATTAAGAAAAAAAATTCAGAATTCATAATATGATATATATTGATTGATGTGTTTCAATACTTCCAATATCTTGATAGTTCATACATATTTTGTACTTTATAAGCCCCTTTCAAAAAACATAGAGAATATATATGCACTCTTCGTGGGTGTCATGTGCGTGTCTGACACAAACACGTATCCGACACACGAACACGGCTCTATTTTGTCGTGTCCGTGCTTCTTAGGTTAAAAGTAATTACTTATAGATTAAATGTGTAATTTGATCCCCTCCTTTTTCTTTCTCACATATTCAAGTTGCAGATCCCTATCAGTGAGGTAGCCTCAAGATCATAAAAATCTTAGGTGAATCAAATTTGAATTTAAAAACAGATTCTGCAGATATTTTTTGTCTTTGCATTTGCCGCTTAGTCAATTATTTTTCTGCCAATATGACAATTCGGATTATCTTTACTTTCCTTGCATCTTTTTAATTCAATTTCATCTCTCAAATGTTGAAAATTTTCTGAGAATAATTAAGAAATAAATTCATTAATTTTGAATAATAATTTCAACATATTAAAAAAAATTTATACACAAAATGACAAATTAATGGTTATTCTTGATATCATTTTGTACCGTAAGGTTATTAAAATGATACTTATTGTACTTTAAATAAGATATAAAACTAGTAAAAAAAAGTAAACATTTACTTAAACCTTTTATGAAATAATTAAGTGTAAATCACATCTTTAATTAAAGTATAAGGAAATCTCTCTTAAAATATAAAAATAACAAATTTGACTATGACATTTATATTTAAATACAAATTAGACTTAATGATTCCAGGTCTTTAAAAAAATTGTCAGGTTTTAAAAACGTTTAAATTGAATAATTTCTGAAAAAAAATTATATAATATCATTGTCAATCTTCTGACAAATCATTAATGATATGATATGAATATATTATTTTTAAATAAATTTTTATGAGCCCTACAATGTCACATGTGTATCACTGTAACTTATATGATTTTGGATAATACCCATTGCACCAACTTGTTCACTTTATTTTTCCTGTATTTGTTAAACCATTTTAACTTATATGGCTTTGGATAGCTTGCAGGATGCCAATTGAACTGCTCTAAATAGTAATGTTAACTACATTCATACAACTCTCTTCAGCCATCTATATACTATATATTGTATTATGAATGTAACATCTATTACGAAAGATGTTCTCCCTTTACTGCTTTAACTCATTCTTTCTTAATATGAAAACTAATCGATCTCCTAGTAATAATCACCTTGCTTTCAACAGCAATGCACAAAACATCAAGTAGGCATAAATGTCTTCTCATTTAGTTCATTTCTATCTATAGTATCAGGTATTTTTTATTTTTATATTACCCAAATTTCAATCCACATTATTTATTTACAGAAAAATTTAAAATTTAATTAAAAATAATATTGTTAAATAAAAATTAATTAATATATTTTAGTTTATAAAAATTTATTAATTTATTAATAACAATAATTTATTAAAATAAATTGAATAAAAACTTAAATATCTAATAAAAAGAAAAATATTTTGTGAAGTGACGCGTAATACAATGGAAAAAGAAAAGATTTACACTTGTTAACATTTGCTCCAGGATTACACATGATCACCTACCAAGGTCCGTCACACGCTAATGCTAGATGAGACAACGAAAAATTGAAAAGACTGACAAGACAAAAGAGAGGATGGAGCAGAGTTGAGTTCAGACTTGGAAAGCACATGTGGGTATTATCCAACTTTTGTTTATCAGAGCACCTGTTTCACTGTGACTGCTGTACTTCTTGGAAATTCACCAACTTTCACCGTTATATACAGCACGAGTCTTTAATATTATTTATTAAATTAGCATATTATATGTTAATTCTGTTATTGGATCCGGAGAAAAGTAAGAAACTTGTTTCTGTTTCTTCTGAAAAATATACAAAAGGTTATCCTATTAATGATGTTTTCATTTATACATAAATAGTATCTGTAGGTATAGGTAGATACTGTCTGTGTCTTTTGCTTAGATTCTGGGTGGTACGAGATCTTCCCTCTGATTCATGGCGGCAACCCAATCACAATCAACGGATCGTATCGTTGGTACCTCAAAAAACCCAACTTTAGCTCTCTTTTTTTTTCTTTTCCTTTTGATGGGTATGTGTAAATATATTGACATCCATCTCCATGTCTTGAAGTTGTGATCTTGATTTAGATTTCAAAAGGGTATAGTCTATTCTCCCTCTAGCTTTTCTTGGGATGTTGAATTCTGGGTCTATGTTCTTCTTCTTTATCTTGTAAGTGGAAATCGATTAGTCGGTGGCTTCATGGGTTGTGACTGATGATTTTTCGTTCATTTGATGGTACCTTTTGAATAAAGATGCAAACTTTAGTGCTTGATAGAATTTGGATATGGCGATAGAGTTTGATCTGGATTGCTGGGTGGTTGATAAGTGTCTTTTTTGTCAAGATCTGATTCGTCAATGTTGTTCATTCCCCAGAATTATTTTAATTCTCAGTTTGTTTTATCCATATTAATGAAATGATGATAGAACTGGAATAGTAGTTTTCTGATCTCCATGACATGTCTGTATTGTTTGTAGAGATAGAAACAATGTTCTTGAATAAATCTGTTTCACGAGATAGGCTTGAATAGAGACAATTTTTTAATGTGACTCATAATTTTCAAAGATTAGATGAAGAACTTCAGAAACTTAGAATCATGTAAGGGTGACGACCTTTTGCCCCCCTCCTGTGATCTTGAATTTCCATCGTAATTGTTTTGTGAATCAAAAGTAACTATAAAGTTGTCATCAATAAAATGAGATGTAAATAACTAGTGAAGCAATGAAGTAGATATTAGTCACAACAGAGTACCGTAGCCTTGATATGGAAACGCTAATTGAGGAGACATAAAATTGCAAAATGCTTCTGAGATGAGCATGAGCTTCCCTAAACTATATTTGACGTTAACTATGTTTACTAATTAGAAGGAAAGAGTATTTTCCGCCTGGAGTTGAAGGATTTAAGGAAAAATGAAGTGTTGACATAATTTGAGGGAAAAATTAGAGACAGCTTCCATTCAGACTTGAATTTCGTGCTATGCAGCTTGCTGCCTTTAATAAAGTTTGAGTTTATTCTGCCTGCCAAATCTTATAGAAGTTCAAAGGTTAGTGTTTGTTGGCTGAATTGAAAGTAGCTTGGAAGTTGATCCAACAGGGGTTCCCAGTTAGAATGTAAAAGTAAAGCAGAAAGACATGCTTTAATTTTTAGATAGAGACAGTAACTTTTACATTGATAAAATGGAAATTAGGGTCATAATGTTATTACCTTCTAGGTTAACTAATCTAGTAATACTGGCCACCTTCTGCTACTTTGGCAGCTTCTGAAGCTTTAAGAAGCTTGAGGAATATTTCCATGGAATGAATATCTGATCAGCAGGTCAATGCTTCCTCAAACTGATTAAATGTTTATTATATGTTTGAAATCTTTAGTTGATGTCTAGTCAAGCATAATATTTGGCGGATTTTGGTTTCTAGGATCATGCATATTGTTCTGCTTCATGATCGGTTGATTTGTTCTGTCATTCATTCAATCTTGAATTGATAATGTGTCATATATAACTGAGATTATAAAGTAGACTAATAATTTTAACTTGAAAATATTTTTGTTCACTCTTTTATCATCTGTGCTTAGGTTACATGTTTGGATTCGTGCACACATATTGATCGCTCGAGTTTTTGTATCATCAATTTTAGCTTTGGGTTGGTCAAATATTTCTACTCCTTGTGTTTATAAGACTCTATAAGTCACTGAGCATACTGTTCACAGATGCAGAAGAGAAGGCTGCTGAACCAGATAACAAGAAGGAGCTGGTAGTTACGCTTAACGTTCAAAACTTTTGCTGTTTCGTTCATATAGATCAGTTACAAAAATGCTTTAGAAATGACATGGTTTGTTTTCTTATCAGCCTGTTTCAGCAAAAAATGAGACGTCAGTTTCCCCTATTTCCTCTCAGGAATCTGTCAATGTAGGTCATCTGAGGGACAGTGCAGGTCAACCAGGATCATTTGGTTCACCTGGAGATTATTCCATTTACCCACCTAACCTTTATGCTCCTCAGGCTCAGCCCTTCTACTATAGAGGTTACTCTTAAAACCTTTGGTCTGTTTCTGATGGAATGTGAAGCTTGCTGTATTCTATTATATATCTTCTTGTTTTGTTTGTCTTTTATAGATTTAAGTTAGTGTGATCTTCCTCATACATCTCAATAACCAGGTTATGGCAATGCCACCAATGAATGGGACGAATATCCTTCATATATGAATGCTGAGGGATTGGATATTGGATCACCTGTCAGTACTCTCTTTCTTTGTGCCCTATAGTGTGTGCGATTTGATTTGCTTTATTCTTCCCTAACGTCTGAATTATGCAGGGAATCTACAATGAAAACCCATCTCTTGTATTCCATCCGGGATTTGCATATGGTACCCATATGCCTTTTGGACCGTATTCTCCAGTCACAGCACCTCTGCCATCTGTAGGTGGAGATGCACAGTTATTCTCCCCTCAGCAATTTTCATTTTCTGGCCCACCTTACTACCAGCAGCTAGGTCCTCCTAGTATGCCATATATCAATTCACCATCACCAGTTTCACCACCAGAGATCAATACCTTAGCAAGTATTGACCAACAAAGTGATAGTGTAGTCTTTGGGCCAAGGCCTAGTTATCCTTCTCCAGTGGGATCTTTTGGTAGAGGCAGTTTTCCTGGAAACCTTGGTACTATTGGTGTTCATGAATCAAGGCAGGGGTTTGATGGATTAACGTCTGCAGGAATTTGGTCAGATTGGTCAAAGTCCTCTGATAGGCACAGGCCTTTGACACCTTTATCACCGGCAGTTTCCCCACAGCCAATTGGCCCATTTGGGTCAATTGGTCAGAATGTTGGAATGGTTGATTCTCTTTTCTATGCTGTTGGACATTCTTAGTGTTTACTTGTTTGCTATTCTGCCCTGATGGTGATCATGGAAACTTTAACCTCTTGGATTTTTAGTTCCTCTACTTTATCTTTAGAGAGAAAAGATTTATGATGACATTACTTTCAGTGCTTTGTCTACTTAAGAACACAGTTAACTTTATTCCTTTCAGCACTGATTAATCTTCATAAATCTGCTGCATGCTTGTCAACGGCTTGGATTTTAAGATAATGAATTTTGTTTGCAATCATTTGCTGCAATTTTGTATCTCACTAGTAAGTATGAACTTCCCTGAAGAGTAATCTCCAGTTTTTAAAATTTTTGAAGTGTACATTAGACCATACTTCGAAGTGTTAGGCACCTAGGAGGTAATTGGAGGCTTACCCTGTGTAAGTGGGCACTTTGAGACAATATTGTTTTACTTGTAATGCTGTGTATTTTCTTGTCCATTGTTGTTGGCTGACAGCAGTGTCTAGTCAGTAATAACCAGTGGCGTCAATAGTTCTGTGATACCTACAATGAAGCAGGTATTAAATTTAACATAATTGCTGACTTACTACTTTATAACAGGCTTCTCATCAACAACGATCATATCAAGGTCTTGGATCTGGTTCAAATACCTTCAGCGGAGGCTACTTATATGGATCTTTTAATCAGGGGTCCAACTATGGAGGCGCATCATTTTCTGGTTTGGGAACAAACAGTCGGGGCTGGCTTTCTTCTGAAGGTAGCAAATGGTGGGGAAGGGGTAGTGTTGCACTTTGTGGCTGCAATGGTAATCTTGATATCCTTAGTGAGCAAAACCGTGGACCAAGGGCCTCAAAGCCTAAGAATCAAAGTGCAAATGAGCTTGGCTCTTCTGATGAAAGTAGCAAAAATAGAAAGATCACTGCCAAGGTTCATGATGAATCATATAACCAACCAGATTTTGTTTCTGAATACCGTGATGCCAAGTTCTTCATCATTAAATCATACAGCGAGGACAACGTTCACAAGAGCATCAAATATGGTGTCTGGGCCAGCACACCAAATGGGAACCGAAAACTTGATGCTGCCTATCATGAAGCTAAAGAAAAAAAGGAACCCTGCCCAGTTTTTCTCTTCTTCTCTGTAAGTTCCATTTTCACAAATTCCTAGAAGAAAGGCTACTATGGTGATGACTGTTGCAAGCTACAGTCTTGAATGACTGATGATGACTGCTGCTAGGTGGTGTACTTTTAGTGAACCTTCAGTCATCTTTTAATAAACTGCTCTCTAGACGTGTACTAAAGGTTCAAGCTTTATTGTTAATTTGGTTACCTACAACTATCCTAGATTTTTCAAAGTACATAAGTTCAATATTGACACGCCCGAGTGATAGAAGTTTTACTTGTTGGATTGTCTATATATTTTTGTTCTTTTATTACTTTGTTTCTTAATTTGTTCTCTAGCCTTCTTGAGAAACTTATTCTTCACTTTCTTATACAGGTTAATGCCAGTGCTCAGTTCTGTGGAGTAGCTGAAATGGTTGGATCTGTTGACTTTGATAAGAGTGTAGATTTCTGGCAGCAAGATAAGTGGAGTGGACAGTTCCCTGTCAAGTGGCATATTATCAAAGATGTCCCTAATAGTCAGTTTCGTCACATTGTGCTCGAAAATAATGACAACAAACCTGTCACTAATAGTCGAGACACACAAGAGGTAGGAGTTTGATGGTTATTTGTAACACCCCATACCCGGTAATGGAATCGGAATACTAGATGTACCACATTTTTAAATACCTAAAATTTCGAATTACAAAATTTTCTATTTAACTCTTATTAGTCTAACATATATTATTCACTTTATAATTTTTTTTTGACAGAATTTCTTTTATATTTTCTTAAAACCTCCTGCAAGAAACTTGAATACACTTTTCATTCATTTTACTCTACCATCCATCTCTGTATCAAACTCCCTTGACAAAATAATTTGCCCATTCTCTAATACATTTCAACCAAGCTAAATCAAATTTCATACATAACTTTAATATATAATTCACAATGTAATTCTATAAGATCCTTTGTTTCTTTAAGTGTACATGTCATAACCAATAATCTCTGGCTCTGTCCTGATTGGTGGTAAAATGTCTGTATTTGTGCTGGAGCCTGAGACTAAAACTTTTTGCTTCTTATTGGTTGAGAAGGATGAGCTAGATTGTCCCTAACTCTTCTTCTATTGTCCCCTATTTCTCCATTTCTGTTCATCAATATTAACTTTTTCAATCCTCAAAGTTGCTTTCACCATCTCTCTATAATCCCTAATCTGTAGTGTAACAAGGAGTTTCTTGATGTCATGGTGGAGACCTGCTTCAAATCTCTTACACTTATCTACCCCTGTAGGAATTAATTTCTCAGCATACATACTCATTCTTTCATACTCTTTCTCATATTCTGATACCGTTCTATACCCCTATTTCAAATGAAGGAATGCATCCCTCATCTCATCTTTATAAGCCTCTTCTACATATTTATCTGTAAATTGGGACAAAAAGTACTCCCCAGTAAGATCCTGTGCTGGTACAAGCCTTTTAATATACTCCACCATGACATCAAGAAACTCCTTGTTGCACTACAAATTAGGGATTATGGAGAGATGGTGAAGGCAGCTTTGAGGATTGAAAAGATTAATATTGATGAACAGAAATGGAGAAATAGTGGGCAACAAAAGAGGAGTCAGAGACAATCTAGTTCATCCTTCTTAGCCAGTAAGAAGCAAAAGAGTTCAGGGTCTCAGGCTCTAGCAAAAACACAGACATTCTACTGCCAATCAGTATAGAGCCAAAGATCATTAGTTATGGCATGTACATTTAAAGAAATGAAGGATCTTATAGAATTAAATTGTGAATTATATAGTAAAGTTACGAATGAAATTTGATTTAGATGAGTTGAAATGTACTGGAGGATGGGCAAATTATTTTGTCAAAGGAGTTTGATATGGAGATGGATGGTAGAGTAAAATGAATGAAAAGTGTATTCAGTTTTCTTGCTAGAGGTTTTAAAAAAATATAGAAGAAACTTTGTCAAAATATTTTTTATAAAGTGAATAATATTTGCTAAAATAATAAGGATTTAAATAGAAAATTTTGTAATTCGAAATTTTAGGTATATGAAAATGTAGTAACACTTGGTGTTCAGATTCTATTATTGGGTATGGAGTGTTACACTATTTCTTGGATTGTTTCAGGATTTTGAAATTATTGGTTTGAAGATGAAGCTTAGTACTTCTGTTCTTTATTTACCCTTGGCATGTATTTTTCATGTAATGTTGAGCTACTCAAAACTTGAAATGCTAGAAATTAAGCAGCATTTTCTTTTCATAGGGATATCTTTTTCTACTTGTTCTTGTAATGTAAAGCCAACAGGCAGAATTCCATCTTTCGATTCTCATCCTTGTGTTACCCTGTTGATGAACTTAAATATCTTTTGTCATTCTCTTGTTGCCTATTTTAAGTCTGTTGTAGTTCTTGTTCTCATCATCCTTTTATTATTCATTTTGCTATTTTCAATCACGTGTTGGAATTATTCTCTCATTAAATGATGCTAGCTACTTTTCCATGGAGTCATGTTTTAGAGAGATTCTCTTTATCTTTTGGGAAGTTGTCAGAAGTTATGCATGACATCTATTTGCTTGTTTCTTTGTTTTTAACAGATAGTTGGTCCACATGACCAATTTTGCTTCTTATTTTCTGCTGAAAATCAACTGTAATGTTGTAGGTGAAACTTGAGCAGGGTGTCGAGATGTTGAACATATTCAAGATATATGCAACGGATATGTCCATTCTTGATGATTTTGACTTTTATGAAAACCGACAAAAAGTTATGCAAGAACGTAAGGCCAGGCAACATGCCAGTCTGGGGGCAGTAGGTGTAATCAGTGAAAATGAGCACACAAATGCCATTGCCTTACCCAGTGATTTCGTGAAGCAGATGTCCAAGAGTTTTGCTCAAGTTGTCCGCTTGGATGAACCTGGAAAAGATGGAAATGCTACTGACAGAGCTAGTAATGGCTCTGATGGCTCCATTGGTACCAGAGTTAAGATTGAAGATTCCTCCCCTGTTGTTTCCTCAACTCAGACCAGCTAGCAAAATGACATTTTCACTAGATAAATGGGCTAGATGTGCTGTATGTGACAGAAACTTACTCAGATAGTTCTCTTTTATCTCTGAGAGGTAGATTCTGATGCCTCATAATTGATTGGAGTGCATCAGTATCTGGTATAAGGGTCTTTAGAAGTTTTACAGGGCTGATGTGCTTCATGTATGATATAGCCATTTCGAGTGCTGCCTTTTTACTTGCAATCATTAGGTTCATTTTCTGTCCTTTCCTTTTTGTCCTCTTTGCTTTCTTTTGAGTGTGGGAAGTCATGGGGAGATACTGGCTGACATCCTCTGTAAAAGTACCCAACTTTCGAGGCAGTTTAATAAAGAGTACGGTAAAAGATGTCGATAACAAACCGTCGTTAACCCTTATTATCAGATTCTCTTATTTATGATGCATATATGGATTATTTTCAGTGGCAGCACTGTGATCATCGTCTCCCCAACGTTCTCTCTATGGTGAGGATACTCTTTTGTGCATCTCTGGAGCTTTTTTCTAACTAGTATGACAGGTTTGCGCACGGTAAGCGATTTCTCAATCTCGGAGTTATAGCAGGCTTACCAGTTACATTCTCCATTTTTGGTTTAGCTTCAAAGCACGGAAGGGATGGCTTGTTAAATCCAATATAAGGAAGTGCTTCTCACAGTTTGGAAAACTCCCATCCTTCATGCTGGAGGTAGGCCTTGGTAGAATCTACTATGCCAACTTACCTTTTATGCGAGTTCCAGTTGCAGAATTTACATGTCCAGTCAATACCGTATTGGTGACTTTTCTTGTTCAACAATACAGTATCAATTTTTTTTTAAGTTGCTGATATTATTCTTTATGTAAGTACTGCTTCTTCTGCTTTTCGTGCTGTTGTTTTTCCTTTGCGATGCTGAGATATCTATTCGCACTGCCATAGCCTTTATGTTCTCATATTCAGTCATTTTCCTGCTGTAAATTATGCAGAAGAGTGAATCTATAGTGCTCAAATGGGATTTTCTTGTAACATGCCAAAGAGTTCAAGAATCTTTTTGTTCACTTCCTCTACCATGCAGGATTGTCTCTGCTAGAATCAGTATTGTTAGCTTAGTTTCATTTCTTGACTCTTTCACTTATAAAATTCGCTGTTGAGAGTTGGTGACCTGGGATGAATTTGATGACAAGGAAGTAAAGTAGCCTGAGTTCCTTCTGGGACCTGATGCATGATACTATGGAGTACCTGAGTTATGTAACTTTGATTCATAGTTTCCTCATTAGGTATCGTTACTTTAGTCTTCTTTTGCAGGTAAAAGAGAAGTAGGTATGAATCCCTTGAGCTGTCAAATTGATAAACTTTAGAAGACATAACCATTTTGGTTTAATTTTCTCTGAACTGGATCTGATTTTTTAAAAATATTTTTTTATGAATTTTTTTCAGTCTTTGTCATCTTTATTCATGTGAACTATTAAATCATAATCCATCAATGCAATTGTAGAAAAAAGAAAAAATTAATCAAGCATTTGGTTCCATGCATGTAATTATCGCTTGGTGCAAGTGACTTTCAGAGTATTGAAAAGATCAAAATTTTGTCAATGAAAATTCTGAATTCTCATTGAAGATGGCCCTTTTGTACACATCAATCAAAGTACCTGAAAATACCTAACTTTGGCTCTTAGAAAGTTCGCATAATATTCTTTCTCAAAAAAAAAAAAGGTTTAGTATGTATTGAATAAAATTTTGGCCATGAAACAAAAAACCTCTTATGATCAAAAAATCGAATCAGTTTAGATGATTTAATCCTCAAAATTCAAAATTTTGAACTGATTTTGATTTATTTTAATAACATTTGTAATTATAAATCGGTTGGTTTATTAATTAATTAATTTTTTTACAAATTAAAATTAACTAATTAATTTTTATTTAATAAATTTTCTTTTCAATTAAATGTCCAATTAAAGGCATTATCTTTCAATCATATTTTAAAATTTTTAATTTTATTCAATTTTAATCAATTTTATGACGGTCTAATAATATCGATTGAATCTTTTGATGAAGTTTAAGAAATCTTTAAAAAATTCTTTGAACTCTTTTTAATTTTTAATTTTTAATTTTTAATTTTTTCATGATAACCGTATTCTTAAATTTTGATTAAAAATTAATGACAAAACATGTACAGTATGAATATCATACATGAATTAGTCAAATGTCACTAATATGGTAACCTAACTCAACTTTTAAACTAGACCGAGACTAATTAAATTTAAATTAAATTAACAATTTAAGATCATCATAATAAATTATTAATTTAATTCAAATTAATTAGTTCAGTTCGAGTTCAAGAGTTGAGTTAAATCACCTTATAAACAATATTTGATTGGTACATATGTAATATTATGTTATATGTATTTTACTGTTATTTTTTAATCGAAATATAATAGAATGAATTTTTTTAAAACCGAAAACTAGAAAGAATTTTTTAAAAAAATTTAGAGATTAGGAAAATTTCCCAATTTTTTTAACTACATGAAATGTCTATATCTTTTAACTTATTTAAAATATATAATTAATTATGAATCAATAATTTATCAAAATACTTGGTACTTTTGAGATTTTACAAGATATACATATATATATCCTTTAGCAAGTGATTGCAAATTTTCCCTTACAAAAATTATATGTGTGTTATATTTTCTTTTTTGTAAAAGAAATTGCTTTGAAAAGGAAAGTTGTTAAATGTATTCCAGGTAAGTAACTGGCTGGACATCATATACATATATCCCTCTCACCGCCTTGTATGTATCTAACTAATAATTAAAATAATGGTGGATTAAGCCTAATTAAAGGATACAATGTCAAGACGAGAAGACTCTGATCTTAAGCAGCTAGTGCAGAAGTTCTTATTCGACTAAAGGGTAGGTGTGTTTTTTTGGTTTCTAGTGATTTGTATACATTTTTTCCAAATCTTAGAATGCAAATTAAGTCAAGTTTGATATCTTTGCATTGTCCCTTTGTCCATATATATACAATTAGAGTTGACATTTTAATTATTTAATCCTGTATTAAATATTATTTGAGTTTGATTTTTTTTTCTTCCTTCTCCTTGATTACGTGCATTGGTAGGCAGTCTAAACTACATTCCAAACTCCATTATATAAAACATGAAGTCTCATACGTGATTTAAACGGTGAAGTTACCTTAGTGCTTATCTTCTTCTTAGGCAAATTACATGCTAATCGCATTATGGCCTTTTGTTTAATAATACTTTATCTTGTCTCCTTCGTGCCCGTAGCTTTCCTAACTTTAAAATATTTACTTGCATAGGACATGGGTGTGATGATTTTGCTGAAAGAAGAGCTCAACAACCCACTTTCACTTTTTCATATATTCTACAGTATCTATACATTGGAGAATAACTACATATTGCAACTAAATCCTGTGCCTATGTGTGTCCTAACACAACTGAAAATGGTGTTAACACTTCCTAGAACTTGAAATTAAGATATAAAAATAAGTGTATAGCAAGATAATTTTTCAATTTAAACCAAAGTTATCATTACTATTAATCAAATTTAAGTATAAATAATAATTTATTTAGTATGTACTTAAAAGAAGATAATTATAATTTGAATTAGAAGATTAAAAGGCAAAGGGCATTGAATAGATGGAGGAAATTAATTAAAAAATTGTCAATTTAAATTAGGGTTAATTACAAAAAAATCTCAAATTTTGCTCAATTTTTCATTTATAACCCGAACTTCAAAAAGTGACGATAAAATATTCAAATTTTCAAAAATTTTCAATTCTAGCCTGAACTTCAAAAAGTAACAATAAAATGCTCAAATAATTATAACCTGAACTTCAAAAAGTAGCAATAAAATTTTCAAACTTTCAATTTTTTTTCAATTCTAGCCTGACGTTAGTGTCTACATTAAGTTATTAATGAAATGGCATTGTTGTTAAAAATGGGATTCCTAAATCAATTTACGCAGCTTCAGCCCTTCGTTATCTGTTTGTTCTCTCGACACCCCCAGCCTTTTGTTTTTTGTTTGTTCTTCTGACACCCCAAGCTACTCTCGTATTGCAACATGTTGCACTAATAAGCTCTTCCTTCTCAGTTCATTCTCCCAATACTCTTAGCGTGAGAGTATTGGGGCTGGGTAATTTGAAAATCGAAAGGTGAGAGCGTTAAGAGAACAAACTAAAAACGAAGATAAAAACTGAAATCAAAACATGAGGTCGTCGAAGCTACGTAATCTAATTTAAGTTATTTTTAAACAACGACGTTATTTTAATTATGTGATTAAACGATGTTCTGAAATACGTGGCAAACCACGTCAGCAAATTTAATAAAGATAATAACATTGGGTTATAATTAAAAAAAATTAAAAAATTGAGCATTTTATTGTCATTTTTTAAGTTCAGGATAGAATTGGTAAAAATTTAAAGTTTGAGCATTTTATTGTCAATTTTTGAAGTTCGGACTATAATTGAAAAACTGAGCAAAATTTGAGATTTTTTTTGTAACTAACCCTTTAAATTATAGTGAACAAAGGTTTAATACTTTAATCTTAAAGAAAATAATTATGCTAGAATTTGTAAATATATTTCACTATTATATGAAATATGAAATGGTTAGTACTTATCTCCTTTTTAGGCAAACTACCATGCTAATCCCATTATAGCTTTTTTTTAATAACACTTATCTTGTCTCCTTCGTGACCATAGCTCTCCTAACTTTAAAATATTTACTTGCATAGGACACGAATTTGGTGATTTTTCTCAAAGAAAAGCTCAAAAACCTACATTTTACCTTTTTATATATACTAACAATAACAACAACAACACATAATGAGAGTCTTGTTAAGCGTGGGTTTTAAAGATGTTCAGTAATACTCTACAAGAAAAATGAAGCTTAGCGACGGAAATTACCGACGGAACATCTACACATTCCATTGGAAAGCTAAGCTAGTGATGAAATTTACCGATGGATCAAGAAGTCAGAGAAACAGCCGTAAGTAATAATTTGCGACGAATCACAGAATGTCCGTCGCAAATTTACCGACGAAAATTTTGTGTAACCGTCGGTGAATATATCGACAGTTATTTTCTGTTGATTTTGGTCGGTAAAGTTACCGATGGATAAGATATGTCTGTCGGCAAATTTACCAACGGAATTAGTTATTCCGTCGGTAAGTTAATATTGATATTACCGACGATTGTTAGTTATCCGTCAATAAATAGAATAGATTTTACTGACAAACTTTGTTTTTCTGTCGGTAAATTTACTAAAAACTATTTTGTTTAATTTTCTTGCATTAAATTTTATTTGATGATGTTATGGTTGATGCATAATTTAAACAGTTATCAATTATCTGTTGATAATATTTTGATTTGTTTCAATATTTAATTTGTTAAAATAGAAAGTTGATTAATGAAATAAAGTAAAAATTATCTTAATTGATAATAAAAAATTATTTTATACATAATAAGTATTTAATATAAAATGACTACAAGTACGCTATTCATTTGGTGACAACAGATGCTCTGATTGTTGTGATAAGGTGTTATGCTTCCACTTTAACTCATCCACCTCATTACGAAACTGAGCTATGTACTCCATCAATTATTGCAACTGAGTTGCCAATGTTTGTACTATGCTCCGAAGTTCATGGACTTCATTGGGTGCGGACTGCCTACTAGATGTTGTTGTACTGGATGTGGAAGATTGCGAATAACATATGTTCGCAAATGAACCTAAGCCGAATATCCTTCCACAACTATCCTTACCACCCACTGCATGAAAATAGGTTTGAGTCTCATCAACCTCTTCAAACTGCTGAGAATGTTGCTGAATGCTTTCTTGTATTTAGTCCTATCATAAGACAATGTTTATGTTAGTAAGTGATAATTATTAGGCATTAATATTAAAGTATAAATTTTACATACATTTAGTTCTCTACATCGGGTGTTGACGAAGGTCACATCGTCATGCTTCTTAGTGTGAGTGTGCAAAAAGAGTTGAAGAGATGTAGGCTTTGTGCCCATAGACTTTTCCTGCATCAGAATAAAATGTTATAAGTGAACTACAATTTATAAAAATTTCGGCAGAATTTTTTCTATTTTTATGATATTTACCCTCTGTTGAACAAAGAAAATAACTCAATAACACAGCCATATATGACATCAGACATTTATAACATTATCATTCTTCATAATATACATATTTTCATTCCAAAATTCACACATTAAATTAAAATTGAAATACACCAAAGTAAAAAAATCAGAATATAAATGTAAAGTATAGATAATTACAAGTCTCTCTGCATGCTCGTGGTGGGTAATAGATCCTCCAGTATGTACGGGAAGACTCTCTCCCCCTGGTCCTCCATGTTTGTTAGTAGAATTATGCTCTAAAATGGACATTGCCTCGGGTGATGTCTAATACTGCTGCTAACGACTCCATATTTGTTCAGAAATATAAGGCGATTGTACACCAGTCTTGTGCATCACACCAACAAAGTCTTGATAACGTATACGTGCTCGTCTCTCCTATACTTTATAAATGAGCGCATCAAATTTAGAATCCCAAAAAAATTATTTATGAAATAAAAGGAAAAACATACGATAAGTATTTATAATGTAATAATATTTATCTAATAAATGTATAAAAATCAATTAAAAATAAAAATAAATTTTGGTACCTCAAACTTCTGATAGTAAAATTCCTTTGTCGCCCAAGAGATATTCTTTCATATATAATCCTCAATATCAACATTCTTCTTGAATTTAGATGTTATGTTTCTTGAGCATAGTCCAGGTGGAATCAACCTAATATTAAAAAATTAATTTTATATCATTTTTTAAATTTGAACCTATAACTTAATTATAAACATATTGTGTTTCATGTATTTTCATTTACAGATTGTTGACAATTGTGATGTACGTTCTTCCATCAGCTTCCTCAGCTCCAGCCTGGAGGTCGCCTCCTTCATCAGCATCATTTACCCCTGATATCTCTGTCGGCATAGGGGTGGTGGATGATGTAGTAGCAGGTACAAAAAGTGATGCCTCATCTGTAAGTATAGTAGTAGCTGGAGGTACATCATCTGATTCGGTTGCAGCTGAAAATTTGATACTTCACCTGGACAGTAACTAGCTCCAAATCGTGGTCTGAATCTTGGTCGCATTATATCATGTTTTCTTTTTGGTGGCATATTTCAACCTGAAATTCATATCTCATCCTTTGAATGAATATTTCCCATTTTCATCATTACCATTATCCTCGTTTCGATTACATCCTTCTTAATTGAAATTAATATCTTCAATAACTATTAGAAAATTATTTCCTATATCTAGTTACGTATCCCTTAAATCATCATCCAACTTAACACTTCCAAGTTAAGTTATATCATATTTCAAGTAATTGTTCTTAGCTTCTTACAATTAAACTTGATTTTAGTTCTAAGAGGATCATACAATAGATAACTTTTTCCAAACCTTACCTACTCTTCTGTAGAAATCTTTCTTTAATAATAATATGTCTAGATCATTCATTATAGTGTCAAATGTGGATAAATTGTCAAACTTAATACTAGTCCAATTGCTTGGTAACTTTTCTTGGTGAAGAGCTATAAGACCTCTTCTTCTTACTTCAAAGTAGCTCTATGAGTGCATAGTATGTGAATAAAGTCCTTCTTAAAGATAATATCTCTATCATTCTCTTCAAAACTCGAAGTATCTATCCTCATCATTAGTATAACATCTTTGTTTTCCACCACTTTGATCATCATTTTCATTAAGGAGCCCCCAGGTAACCTTAATCCCATCAAAATTATTAACAATCTACTTTTGGTGAACAATGGAATTCATCAAATCCTCTTGTTTTCTAAATTTTCCATTTCTTATTCTTATTTTTAGGTCAAATCTTGCTAGATAAGCATATGGTTACAAATTCAATGAGTCGGTTGTGATCAAAATAGCCACATATGTCATCAATAAATAGCTTAGCTTATTATTGACACTCTTTAACTTCTCACGAATCAGTGCCTTATAAGTGCTTCATAGCAGCATCATTATTCATCAATGTAGAGAAGAAGACATAATAGGAAACCAAAGAGGACTAGGATGGTAGCATCCCTACATATAGTAGGATAATGGCTATCATGATTGGTACATAGTTCTTAGGGCCTTAAAAATAAAAATAAACAATAATTACTCTTTTGGTCTCCTTTGTTCGAAGAACCAAATATCAAATTTTTCTATGATATAACTACTACTAAAATCTCCTTGCCATATAAGACTTATTTATATAAAGCGATTCTTGGGAGGCAGACCAACTATAACAAGAAATTTATATATCAAGACCAATTATTAAGTAGATGATGCATCTAACCATATGATATTGATATATTAAGATAAACTATTAAACATTTTTTTTTGGAATTATCTGATTAGTGATCTTTATAGTTATTATGGCTCATATAAACTAAACTATTTATAAATACTAACAAATAATTATAATATATATGAATAATGTAGTTAATACGAATTACCATATCTATATAGCAATTTCAAGTGCTATATAAATTATAGATTGAATTTAATTTCAAGTGCTCAACTAAACCAACCAAAAAATGTTATTAAATTAATATCATGGAATGATAATTATTGTGCATAAATTTTAAACAATTAAAGTCCACTAGTAAATAACTATCTTTGACATTTGTAAATTAATTATAAAAAGGAAAATACGTTTTTACCATGAAAGCAATATTTATTATTTCTTTTTTCGATTCAACAATGTAAATCCTAAACAAAATTGAATTTTATTCCTTCATCCAAAGTCCACATCAAAAAGGGTAAGAGGAAATTGATGTTGGACTTGAAAGCATTTGAATTAAGCATGTGAACACATGTTCCCATCGCAATCATATTTCTTATGAAATTCTGCTCCGCATAAAAACACAAGGAACAAAGGGGGATTCTAAACATGATTAGATGACATATTTGAAAGGAACTCAAACCTATATTTACAACAAAAAATCAAGGAACTAAAGACATAACAATTTTTGCCAAACCACATAAACAGTTGATTATTACAAATTTCCAATTTTTTTTCCCAATTCTTTGATCCTCCATCCCCATGGTGGAAACTAGGTAAATTGATTGACACATAACAAATTCGGAAATATTTAAACATATCAAATGCCTTTAAAACGTATTAAGAATGATATCAACTCCCTTTTAAACATCTCATTCGATTCTCACAGTGTCAAATTTCACTATAAGCACTAAGACTTGAAAGTCTTACAATCAATTATCTGTATAATGTCAACAGAACGTGATATATACTAACACAAGTAGAACACTCCCAACATGTAACACAATTGTACCAGGTGATTCATCGAACACTTTACAGACATGAGAAATTCATCTCAAGATAACTACGAAAATCACATGTTTTTCCTTTCTTCACTAACATTAAGACATTCCAAAAAAAATCCAATCACGAATAATCCAAACCAACACAAACAACTAAAAAAATTTGCCATTACTTACGCAACATCACACCTTTAAAAACCAACAACGGAAGCACACAAAAAAAAGGTTCCACAACTTACCTCCACCAAAAGATAGAAGGACGTTGATTGGAGAAGACAGAAGGACACAAATGAAGAAGAAAAAGGTTGTGTGACTGGGGAGAAAAAGAAGAAGAAAAGAGCGGGAGAGGAAAGAGCAGGAAATAATGAAGGGGGGGTCTTTGGGTAGATTAAATGCGTAGGAAAATGATGTCTATTGATATTAAATTAATCGATGTCGTTTTCATTATATTAAAAACATTGAAGCCGAAAGAAATGATGACATTTACTCTAAAATTTACAGACAGAATTTACCGAAAGAAATATTTCCGTCAGTAAACTTAAAACTTTTTTATTCCGCCAAGTATTCCTGCCTTCTTTATTGATGGGAATCTTCTAGCGTCGCTATATTTCGTCGAAAAGTTTGCCGGGATAATTTTCCTCCATTTTCACCAACAGATATTTTTGCCGTCGCAAAATGTAATCTTTTCTGACAATGTTACATACGAAAAATCATTTTCCGTCGATAATTTGTTACAGTTTCTCTTCCATTGGTAATTTTTCATCGATAATTACTGATTATCTTATATTGCTACCTGATAAAAAGTCCAATAGTACTTATTTATACATACTATAGTATCTATATAACAGATTAACTACCCTATGTATGTCCTAACACTACTGAAAATGGTGTTAACTCCTCCTAGAACTTGAAATTAAAATATAAAATAAGAGAATAGCAAGATAATTTTCTAATTTATTTAATATGTATTTAAAAGAAGATAATTATAATGGATTTGTTATAAGAAAAAAGTTAAGTATCAAGAAGAATTAGAAAATTGAATACTAATTTTTTATTGCAAGGGAAAACTTAGAAATTCCACCAAAAAAGAAATAGGAATGTTGAATTCTATGTCGGTATAAGATCAAAACCAAATTAGTTATTTATGGTCAATCCATTTGGACAAGCTTTTCAATAACTTGTGAGCTTTATCTTAGGCTATTGTATTGGTGCTCGAAAAGGACAAGTTGAACACAAGTCCTTCGTAGACCGAGTCCAAAAGGGTAGGCAACATATTAGTAATTGAAACATGCATGCTCGTCAACTTTTTCGTGAAAGCGTAAAGTTAGGAAAAGCTAAGGCAGGTCAGGAAGAACTAACGATCAAAGCATGACAAGATATATATATATATACACACTTTTCAAAGTCAATATATGTAGAAGATGAGTTACGTTTTATTTTTGGTAACCCACCAATTTATGTTAAGTTTATGAGTTTGATGGGGTAGATTGATGTCTCCAAAAGCTAAGTGTTCCACATTATATATTAAGTTGCCATGTATTCTAAGTTGAGGTTTTATCAATATTTTAAAAATCATACCAAAAGTTAAACCAATAACATAAGAGGTTTAAAGTTTAAAAGGTTTTGCCAGTATCAGATCATTATAAAAATAGTTAAAGATTGAATAAAATTAAAGAATTTAAAATATGATTGAAAGGGATTATCCTTTTCTATCAAAAAATTTAAAGTTTAATTGAAAAAAGATATTATTTAATGAAAATTAATTGATTTATATTAGTTTCTAAGAATTTATTAATTTATAAAAATCGATCAATTAATTAATAAATTGGTCGATTTTTAACAACAAAAATTATTAAAATAAATCTAACTAGAAAATTAAAAATTAAACCAAAATATTGACCGGTTCATTAACTGGTTGAACCGGTTAAGTTTTTAAATCATGAAATTTTATATCAAAAAAATTTGCAGTTATTATTCTTTAAATATATATGAATAAACTATAATATTTCATAAATTATATATTTAAATAAAATATTTAATAAATTAATAGTTAAAAATTAAAAAAAGTTTGAACTAACTAATTTTAACATATCTAACTTGTTTTTTTTTTAATAATCAATTAGTTGTGACACCCTTTAAAATAAATCAAAAGTTTTTATTGTAAAATTTTGAATCGTAACTCTTATTGATTACACTCTATTATTAGCGTAATTGTACTCACATTTTTCGTAATTATGCTCAGATCATTTGTAATTACTATTATAATTGCATTATAATCCACAAAATGAAATTTAAAATCAATCTCCATCATTATTCTGCTTCAATATTTCCAAGTTGTTTTGGTTACAGTCCAAAGAACTAGTAGGTAAAGACACATGGTCCAAAGAACACCCGTTGATCAACTATACAAGACGAAAGCTTCTTGAATTTGGTCACTCCACGCAAAAATTCAATTGAAACTTCCAAATCGAACTGCAGATGAAGTACGATCATAATATAATTAATGACTCCAAAGTTAGTGATGACTGAAACGAGTAAAAATTCAATGAAACTTCCGAATGGAAATGCAGATGAAGTACGAAGATAATATAATTAAAGACTCCAAAGTCAGTGATCTATATGACCGAACCAGACTAATTTGCACATTTAATTAATTCATATTACCATTGGAAAAGATTCTGAAAGTTGATTAAAGGTCTATAAATCAGATTTTACTTTATAATTTATTTGCTTTCAGCGACTATTAATGCTAGAAAACATCACTTCATTTTGTCATATTTCAATAGTTGTTCAAATTATCAATTTACAAAACAGAAAAGCTAGTTAAGCCCGTTGAATTGTGCTTAAATATGTTCTAATAATTTAAGATATTTTAAATAATGAATGTAATTCTCCCCTCAAAAAAAAAAAAATGAATGTAATTCTAATTTTATAATAATTTAGTAAATAAAATATGAATAAAATAACAAATTTGTTTTTATAAAATAGTGATTTACACTTAAAAATTTATAATCACAATAAAAATCTAATTTTATTTAGTTTATATGAAATACCAAGATAAAATCGAAAACTTAGTGATTGCTTCTATTTTTATTTTTAGTTTTCTGTTTTTGTTTTTAAAATTAGTAAAAAATCTTGTTTGTTTGAATTTTTAGTTTCTGTTTTTACTTTTTAGTTTTGGTTTCTTCCGGTTTTCAAAAATTATGAAAACTATAAAAAGTTATTTTTATTTCCTATTTTTGTTTTTTTATAATCTGAATTACTATCATTTAAATATATATTACTTAATTATTTAATATAAATTATGAATAATTTAATTCAATATTATATTTATATATTTAATAAATTAAAATTAATTATTAATAAAATTATGAATAGTTTAATTTATTTAATTTTATAATTAAATTATATTATTAAATTTAAAATATATAAATATTCAAATAAAATTTAATTAAATAATTAAAATATATTTCAAATAAATGTTAATTTATAAATAAAATTTTAATTTTTAAATTATTTATTTTATTAAAATAACATAATTTTATTAATAATTTCTTAATAAATATTATATAAGAGATTAACTAAATTTAATTAATTAAAAATAAATTATCTTTAAATTTTATCTAAAATATAATTATTATCAATGATAAAAATATAACTATATTAATATTAACAACCAAATAAATTTTTGTTTCTATTTAAAAAATGTAAACAAAAAATTGAAAACAAAAATTAAAAATTAAAAAAGAAAGTAGAATCAAACATCAAGATACACCCAAAAAATAAAACGAAAAAGATTATAAGAGCTAGAAGACAATTAGTTAATTAATTACTAGCGAAACACATGAAACACGATGCAGTACGAACTCCAAAGTTAATGATTTGACTAAAAGGGTCTTGATGCTTTTTTTCTTTTTTGACATGACTGGACCTGTTAGGTCTCTTGGTGTAAAAGGATTTCGGGAATATTTCACTTTACACCAAATTTGGTGTAATGGTTGGAGATGGCATTTCAGGTTGTTGTGAGTTTTGGGTTCTCCTGTTTAAGGTTGTTGTGAGTTGTGACACTATAACTATCTTTAAAATCTTAAAGGTTGTTGTGAGTTGTGACACTATAACTATCTTTAAAAAAAAGAAACTGATTGACAAAGGGTGTTTGTTCATTTTATATGCACTTAAAAAGCATTAGCAACTTCAAAAGCTTGTGAAAGTGGGATAGGGTTGAAATTCTATTTTTTGGTATAGCATTGACTGTAAATATATATATAGAAACTTTCTATTATCAAATAAATTTATACTTTACTAGCAAATAGAAGATACTATGCTTAAATTTTTAATAAAAATATATATTTATTTTTTAAAATAGGTTATAATTTATACCTTTTCTTTTTGATAAAATTTTTGTCCAATAAAGAGGATGATAATTTTATTTAGAAAAGTTTTCATTAATCGAATCGCTTTAATAATAAATAACCATTAAGAAAATTGGATGGCAAAGAGTATTAGGTAGATGGAGGAACCAGGTGCAACTATGGTTAATAGGTATATTTATATTCTAAGCAATATTTTTATTAATTCGATCGATTTAAAAATAAAAATCTTGAATCGACTAATTTTTCGATTCATTTTTTAACTTTCCAGTTTAATGTAGTTTAATAATTTGTATTGTTAAAAATCGATCAGCTTATTAATTAATATGTTAGTTTTTGTAAGCTAATTAGTTTATAAATTAAAATAAACTAATTAATTTTTAATTAAAAATTTTATTTTTAATTAAACTTTAAATTTTTCGATAACTATAGATAATCTTCTTTAATCATTTTTTAATTTTATTCAATTTTAACCAATTTTATGACAATTTAATATTAGTTGAACCTCTTAAACCTTAAACATGTTATTTTACTGGTTTAAATTCCATTCTAATTCTTAAGTAGGGTCAATTTAATTACCTTGTAAGGAGGGTAGTTGTAGAATGCTAATATTTGAAAATTGAAGATATTATGGTTATTTTATTTTACCCAATCATCACAATCTTTGAAAGGTGAGTGGGTAAACTTGAAAGTTGCATACTTGTCATTATCTACTATTCTTTTATGTACATATTATTTTTACAGGAAAAAGAGTAAAAATGAAAAGTAATTATTTATCATTCATGATAATTTATTTAATGCCTATTTTAAAAAATGTTTGTAGACTTTATATCATATAAAAATTAAAAGAAAAAAGAAATTATTTAGGGAAGAGAGGGATTTAAGGTCACTAATTAGAAAATTATTTAATTAGCCCTTAATTTTTAAAGGATCATATGTTTATTAATAACAGCTAGCCGACACTTTTTGTTATGTTCCCATTTTTCTTTATGATGGTTTCTGAATTTCTCCAAATTAATTCCTTGACCATTCAAATCAGCAGGCTTTTCATTTCATGTCTTTTAAGGAACACCAACCACCGCTAGTTCATGCATTTCTTTAAGGAACAACAACCACCAATAGTGCCAAGAACTTTTATATATATATCATACAGTTTTCCAAATAGTGGTAATTAGCACGAGTTTTCTAAGCTGTCGGTGGCTCGACCGAAACATAAAATATGACGTCATTTTGTGGCCTATTCTGTCACGGCCGGGTCATGAGTTGGTCAGCTCTGAATTGTCGGGTCACAGGTCGGCCGGTTCGGTGCATTGACATGCATACTAAATAGGATCTTTTCGCATCATTTTAAATCAAAAATCGTAACTATATGTATTAAAAGATATATAATATGAAAGATTTAAATTAATTAAACAAATTTAGATTCTAATATATTTTAATTTTTGACTCTTGACTTCATGATATTTGTTTTCTTTATTTTATTTTCATAGTGATAAATTCACAAATCATTATTGTTTATAATTCACACTAAATAAAATACACTAATTCACAAATTATGTATTTTAAAAAAACAATTTAAATAATCAATTACTTAAAAATTTTAATGGAACGTGTTTTCACTCTTAATTAAGTAATCCTTTTAAGATTTTAAATGAATTGTATCTTTAAATGACTTAATTTATAATTTCTTGAAATGAAAAGCTTTTGAGAGTCTTACTTCACCAATTAGACCACATGGACTATTTTTCTAATTACGGGGAAAGGTCAACTTCCTAGCTCGTGGACACTTGCCAACTTAAAACCTACTTTCAAGACGTTGATGGTTGGCTATCCTCGGGCAATGCGTATGCTATTTATAGTTTCTGTACATGAGTAGAGTCATTCAACACAATGATTTCTATGTCGCGTGACCCATATAATACTAATAAATTCAAAAGAACTAATTATGACCTCTAATTAATACATAATTGCTTTCAAGCTTTTCATCTTGTTAACAACCAACAACATTGATAAAATATTTGATATTAGACAAAAACTACCGTTTGATATGGATTTGTTTTAAATCAGTAATATTATACTTTTATCTTAGAAAGTAAGGGGATTTTGTAGTAATTAAAAAACTTAACCAGTTCGATAAATTTCACAGTAAACATTTTGAACTGACTATTTTTTTTGTTGAATTTTCAACTTTTTATTTCTATTTATTTTAATAATTTTTATTGTTAAAAACCGATTATTCGTAAATTAATAAATTCTTATAAATTAAACTAAATTGTTAATTTTTATTTAACAATCTTCTTTTTCAATTAAACTTTAAATTTTACGATAGGTTAGGACAATCTCTTTCAATAATATTTTAAATTATTTAATTTTATTCAATATTTTCCTAATTTTATGACGGTTTAATACCAGTTGAAATTTCAAAATCTTAAATCTTTTATTTTACTAATTTAACTTTCGGATATATTTTTAAAACACTAGTATTTTGTAATCTACTATACCATGACATGCAAATGAAATCACCTGTACCAATTTTACTGTTCCAACTCTATTCTAATATTCATCTCATCCACATATTTTTGTAGGAATGTCATGGAGACGTGATCACCCGTACTAGTTTTGCCGTTCCAACCCTGTTCTAATCCATCTCATCCACATATTTATCTAAGACTCACATAAATGTATAAATGAGATAGATTGGAATAGGGTTGAAACAACAAAACTGATGCAGGTGATCACGTCCCCACGACATGTACATAGCATGAAAATTTTATGCTTTTTGAACCACCAAATTACAATTTAAAAATGCTTTAATTTATTTTTATCCTCAATAGACTTAATTAGCTATATATTATGCGACGATTCTTTTTTTTTTCTTTCAAAACTAGATATCTTAATTAATCTAAATTCTTTTAGATTATGCAAAATAAATTACTCCGAAACCATTTTTTATAATTTGCAAATTTGACAAGGAATAAAAGGTGGAGTTTGCGAAGGGTGTCACTTTTATCGCTATAGTTGATAAAGAAAGAAGAAAACAAACAAATATTTATTAGAAAATCGTGGTTACTAGAGATTTGCTACCTGTGGAGGAGAGATTCCAATGTTTAATACGTTTGGATTATACACGAGCCACGTATATATGTTTAAAACATTTTCGTCGTTATTTGGATTATATAACATATTTTGATCATACTATATTAGCAAAATGGGATGAACAAATTGTTTTTGGATCTTTCATTTGTTAATTGGTTTAACTTTTAAGTGGCAGCAAAAGGATAAGAAACATGAAAATAACCAAACGTTGAAGCTCCATATGAAATAGGAATCTGAAAATGTCTTGTTCCTTTCATTTCAATCACAAATCGAGGAAACCTAACCCCGTGTTTGATTACTATCCCTGTGAGTGAGAACAGTAGACAGGACAAAAAAATTATGTCCCCGTGAGCGTTTGGTTCATGTCTCCGGGTTTGTGTCCCCTGTCGAATTTCTGTCCCTCCCAAAAAGGGAGGACAGGAACATGCATCTAAAAGAAGT
>JAOSBL010000210.1:664248-674846 GCA_027568915.1 Erythroxylum roraimae
TCAAAGTGCGCATATACTATACATAAATCAAAAGGTCTTTAAAATGGTTGTAATGGGGCTTGGCTAAAGGTGAGGTAGAAAGATAAGAAAAGGCTAAAGCAAAGGCAATAGAGCTGTACAAAATATCATAGAATTCATGTACATGTATGCATCCAGGCACATAATTCTGCAAATTAAACACAAACATCTCCACTTCTTTTCATTCCATTTGGATTTCCCATAGACAAGTATATAATTTGAAACACTTGGGAAACACTTTTCTTTTTTCTCTTTTTTTTTGTTTTTGTTGTTTTTTTTTTTACGACAGAACATTCGGATTACTACCACGTCATCATATTTCAACCAACTCACATCTTCAACTTTGCCAAATAGATGCTCTACTAACCTTGGCCATAGGGCATAGAGTATAAAAATGCGATCAAGGCTAAGTTAATAATGTGGAAAGCAAAGAAAAGGATAAAAGTTCAAAGGGGCTTTCTAATGGAAATCATGCTTTAGGTTGGCTTTTTAAGTTTGAGTGGTTTAACCTAGATGCCTTTATCATGTTCATGCAAGCATGCTAAGTCAAGATATTAAGCAAGTTCTAGATAATTATATCGTTGAAAGAATGCACACAACAAAGAATAATGTTAAAGGCACAAGAGCTCACATAGGTCATTTATTAAGTCAATACAATATAGTTTCAAGGTCACTCTACTATCTAGAAAGTTCAAGTGTTACATTAAAACCCATTCATCAAGTTTATACATTCATCGTTATTAACCAAATCCCACGCATAATACTCGAACTCATTCAATGATTGAGAATCTTAAAGAAAACTAACACACTTAAGATGCAAGAAAAAAAAATGTTGTAATTTTTGAAAAACAAATTTCAAAAGTAATGTTTTTTTAAAATTTATAGTTTTTAAAGTTTTTTTTTAATTTATGTAAAACATGCAACTAACATAAAAAAAAATCTCAAGTTCAAGCAAGAGCAAGAAGGTGCCCCAATTTACCACACAAAATACAGCATAAATCCAAATAACCTAGAACAAACGAAAGCCACTACTCCTCGTACTATAGCACAAAAAATCTTAAACCGCCGAGCTAACATGAAGCATTTAGGCCTATCATATAAAAGTCTAATCACTAGAAGGTCAATTACTATGATTTATCTTACAGGAAGGAGGTTGATCGATGGAAATCTGTTAGTTAGTTCATATCATTAATTTAGTTGGAGATTGCAAAGTTAAAAATACCAGGGGACTGACACAGCTCGGACGAAGACGTTTAGAAAAGGACTTAAAGTAATAAATATTCAGAAATAATTAAAAAAATACTAGACGCAATTGATGATTCATTTTTAAGATTCATATGGTCCATTCTATTAAAAACAGTACTTTAAAATAAAAATTTAAATTGTGGTATTGTTTTTTACATTTGATAAGGGATTATAAAAAATTCAAATAAAATTATAATTAGGGTTAATTGCAAAAAAAGCCTAAACTTTTATCAAAATTTCAATTATAACTCGAACTTTAAAAATTAGCAATAAAATGCACAAAATTTTAATTTTTGTCAATTCTATCCTGACGCTAACGTCACCACTATTTATGCTGACGTGGCACTGTCACATGTCAATAGGCCCCCACTAATCAGACACGTAAGCGTCATGAAAAGGAAGTTATATGTGAATCGACGTCGTTTCATAGTAAAATTGAAACGACATTGTTTGGATTTTGGAGAAAGCTTCAGCTTATGTTATGAAACAACGTCATTTGGAATTTGGAGAAAGCTTCAGCTTATGTTCTTCGCCACTCTCACACCCTAAATCCCTAATTTCGTCTTTTCTCATGCACTATCAATCTCACGCTGTCGTTCTCTTAAACCTAAATCCATAATTTCTTCTCGCACACTCTCATTCTCACACCCTCGTTCACAACATGTAAGTTTTGATCTTTTCTCTCTTTTTGGAATTTTAGTTTCAATGTTCTTTCATTTCCCCGACTTTGGGTTATTCGGATTTTTTTCATCGTCTTAAGATACTCGGACTCCAATGTGGAGCTAAGGTTTTTTTTGTATGATTGGGGTTTGGGTTGTTTACAGGTAGGAATCGAATTTTGGTTTATTTGGATTTATCACCTTCAACTGTAACTGTATGACCTTGAATACCATCATTTCTCTCAAATTTTTTACTATAGTTTCTTATTTGTATGTTGTGAATACATTATTTTTTAAGTGGTACATCCTCATAATGAATTAGTTATGATTGTTTCAGTAAGTAAGGCTCCTAAGTTGTGAAGTATTATGAAAAAGCTTCAGAAAATTTCTAAAGGTATGTTTCTGGTTCCCGAGTCAATTATTATTCTGATGTAGTGCTTGAAGCTCCTTCCATATGAAAATGTGGATTTATTATTTTGATGTAATCATATTAGCCTTTTTCTGTGCAATGTCGATGTAGTATTATGATGTTAATGGTTGTATTATTCTGATGTAATCATACTAGACTTTTACTTATCTAAAAATTTGGGTGAACTATATATGTCAGAAGAGTTTAGCAGGAAGTTTTTCTGTGTATATGTAAGCTTAATGGTTTCTTGTATATTATATTGCTTTTAATTTTATTTTGTCAACTAAATACTTATTAATTTCTTGTAGTATATTGGTTGCTATCTTGTCTGGCAACTTGTTAGTACTAAATGTAGCAAATGTTCATATAGAATGTTCATTTGTTAGTACAAAAAAGTAGCAAACCTGGTGTCTTTGCATAGCTTTCAATTGGGATTACTTAGCATTCTAGAGAGGTGGAAGATTTGTAAATGGTGTTACTTTTCTGCTTAAAACTTGCATAGTGTTTGTTGTTACTTATGGTTCATAATCCTTATATGGAATGTCTGAACCTGGAAGCACTTTAGAATGCCAAAGGTTATTTAAGATATGTTGAAGTTAAGCATAGTTATTAGAATATTTTAGAGATAGACATCCATCTATTCACAGAACTACAAAAATTTCCTCATCTATAATATGAGGTCAAGGACATCTCGAACACCACTTTGCCTTAAAATAAATGTACTTATAAATGTTAGTTAATGGGATAGAAGTGAATCATCTGTGCTTTCCCAATTAGAATTTTTTTACAAGTTGTGATGCTATTTAATGACCTACTTTTTGGTTCAGTAGCTGAATTGCCCATCTAGAAATTCATGCTGAACAGAATTTTGATGGGATAATTATCTTAATATTTGTTTGATAGTAAGCATTCTAATTTTATTTACAAAGAATTTGATTAATCTATAGCCTCAAAAAACGAATCATAATCAGAAGACAGAACATGGAAAATCTTCATGATTCCACAATGATTGACAAAGGAATATCCATATGTAGAATATCATACATTAATAAGAATATATCCTAATTTTGGATTTTGGAAAGCCTTGGCATCTATCTTGATACATCAATAATCTAGGATGTTTTGTTTCTTGTGAAAATAATAACAGAAGATATCCTAAATGAATTAACAATTTGAGATTTGTTAGTTGTTGCTTATTATTTTTCTTCTTAGAATATTTATCATTTTGAATTTAGTCACATTTTCCCTTTGCAAATGTTGGTAAATTTTGAATTTCATTATGGCGGAGTATTGGACAGTTAGGAAAATAAATATGTTGGCTGTGAGATTAAAAGAAAAAAGGATATGGGTACTGATGAACCAAGCATACTAGTTCTAAAAGGGATTCCTGAAGATAAAGGACATAGAGTAATCTCTATGTCATATAGTCCATTAGAAACTTGATGGAGTTAAGCCTAAAGCATGACGGGGGCATGTTGGCTATGCTTAAAAAAAATGAAAGAATTGAATTGTCGGAATGTTGAAATTTACTATGATCATGGTTATGAGAATCCTGTAAAAGATGGTGAGGAGTTAGAATTTGATGATGAAATGGAGCAAGATGAGGGGTTGTTCCATGTTGAATTGGAGGAAGAAGAGGACTTCACTGTTATGCAGGATAGTGATTATGGTGATGATTTAGTTGACGAGGAGTTCTTTGGAACTGATGATGAAGAATATTTTTTTGCTAGAACAAATGAGAAGAAGTGTGGAAAGGCTTTGCAAAGTGGCTTTGAATTCAACAATTTTGTCGATGGTGTTGGTGGTAGTGGAAAGAATTTCAATGAAGTTGGTGATCATTCAAAAAATACTGGAAGAGCAGAAGGAAGTTCGCATTGTGGAAATAGTGATTATGATGACAGTGATGTTGAAATTCAATCACCAGTTCCTAGTGATGATAAAGCATCAATAATAAAAAAGAAATACATTAGTTTTAATCTAAAAGTTGAAATGACAAATTTTAACTTTGAAATTGGAATGAAGTTCAAGGATGAGGAGGAGTTGAGGGAATTTGTAAGGAAGTATGTAATTACAAATTGGTATAATGTTTCAATGGCAAGATCTGGTGTACGAATGGAAGCAGTTTGTGATGCACAATGTCTATATCGTGTGTATGCTAGTTGGATTGGTAACGAGAAATCATTTGCTATGAAGAGAGTAGAAAACTCTCATAACTGTAGTAAAGTGCAGAGGAATAAAAAAGCTAGCTAAAAATGGATTGCGAATGAATTCATGCACAAGTTTAGGAGGAATGCGAATTGGCCAATTAGTGAAATGATGGATGATCTTCAATTAAAATATGCACTAAAGGTCACTAAAATTCAATGTTATAGGGCTAAGTGGGAAGCAATTACCATGCTTCAAGGATCAGTGGAAGGTCATTATGTGAAGTTATGGTTTTACGGACATAAGTTAAGACAAGCTGACAAATATGGAAAGTTTAATATTAAAACTGATTTTGATGAATATGTTGGGAAAGCAATGTTCAAAAGATTTTATGTGGGATTTAGTGCTTTGAAGTATGGTTTTCTTAGTAGATGTAGGAAGATTAATATGTTGGATGTTTTCTCAAGACTTTCCTTGGCAGTGCATTATTGTTTGCTGTTAGTCATGACAGAAACAAGAAGATGTTTCCTATATGTTGGGCTGTAGTTAAATGAGAAAATTACCAATCGTGGAATTGGTTTTGAACAATCTTGCTAAAGATCTCGCCATAAGTGGAAATTCATGGACTTTTGTAAGCAATCAACAGAAGGTAAACTTTAAATATCCATATATAATATGTTCATTTCTTGATATGATCTACACTTTATTCATTTATGTAACCATTTGGTTTTACAGGGTTTAGTGGAACCATTAAAGAATTTGTTTCTAGAAGCTAAACATAGAAAATGTGCCCATCATGTGTATGCAAACTGGTCTAGTGTTCATAAAAGGCACACATATAAGACTTTATTTTGGAAAGCATTGAATTGCAGAAGTTGATTTCAATAAGGTAATGAAAGAGCTGAAGAGTTTGTCAGTGAAGGCTTATGAGGATTTTAAAATTAAGAATCCAGAGACATTTGTGAAGGCCTTTGTGAGTACAAGATTGAAATATGAAATAGTACAAATGATATTTCAGAGACGTTTAATAAATTCATTTGTGAAGCTCGAACCAAAAGCTTGATCAATATGTTAGAAGACATTCGTTAATGACTCGGATACATAACAAAAGGGATATGATGTTGAAGTGCACTAATGATATATATCCTAAAGTGATGAAGAAAGTAGAGGTAGCACAATAAGATGCAAGACATTATATGCTAAGGATAAATGGGAATTTGAAATTTGAAGTCACTATTTTTGCAGACAAATACATCGTTGACTTGCATGCACGAACTTGTCAATGTAGATTATGAGATTTAACTGCGATTCCATGTAAACATGTTGTGGCTTGTATATCTTATCAGAGGGAGAGTATCGATTCTTATGTTAGTGGATGTTATAAGCGTGATGCTTATTTGAAGAGTTACCAATATGCTATGGAACACATTAATGGTCCTAAGTTTTTGGCCAAACACTAGATTTCCAATTTTACCTCCAATTATTAAGAAGATGCCTAGAAGAACCAAAAAGGCAAGAAAAAGTGATCACATTGAAGAACCTCAAAATTCCAACAAATTGAGCAAAGTTGGAGTAGCTATGAGATGCCATCATTGTCATGAAATTGGTCATAATATAAAAAGATGCAAAAATAAGAATCAACCTCCAAGCCAACCTGAAATTGTTAAGGTAGTTATTTTATTTGTATAACAAATGTCTACTTATTCATTCAGGATTATTAACTTTATGTTAATCTTCAATGTACATAATGCAACGGAAAAGAGGAAGGCCATGAAAAATTGATGCCCCTTCATCTAGTATTTGTAGTGGTCAAGTACAAAGACCAACACAATAAGTTTCTATTGGATCAAACATTGCATCTTCTATATTAAGAAGAGAGATGAGAATGGTTAATTAATATTAACTATACAATTTAAGCATTTTTTCTAACTTATATAACATTATTTTTATTTTTGTTTTATAGGCAAGTAGCGAATACAGAGTAACATTTGGGAAAGTTACTAGGAATACCTACTTTGCAGTAAGTCATTTAAATTCATATTTATACTACTTATATGTAATTATTCATATTGGTTGTTTATACTTCATAGATGGGTGGGAGTCAATATCAAGTATTGCAACCTCTCAATACTAACACAATAACAACTCAAGCAACCCCAGTACAACTGCCAACACAACTGCAGCTAGGTGGAGGATCAAATTAAGGGGCAAAAGATCTAGTACTAGGAAATCTTAACTAGGTTTGTCCTGCATTTTGAATTTATAGGAAGTGGTTAAATTTGATCCTGGTAACTTGTATATATACTTGTTAATATCAAGTAACTCTTCTCTTTGTAGGATGACTTTGCCAACAAGATATTGCTACTAACTTTGACACAGGTTTGTTGATACAAGCTATACTATTGGAAATTTGTATTTGTCAGTAAAAATTGCTTCCATCTGTCTATATGACGTGCTTATTGTTTTACGAAATATTTGTTGATGAATGTTTGTAAATAGAATATTAATGTCAATTTGAAATAGATAATGTGTGTCCTGTAAATAGAAATATTAGTTACGGATTGGTTGTATTGCCTGATCACTTGGTACTCATTAAATGTGTTGATACTCAACCTTTTTGTTTATTTTTGTGGGAAATCTTAACTTGTACAGTTGTTATGTTGTTATTTTGAAGGTGCCAGTTACTGTTTATGTAAGGATGGTGTGATTAATGAAGCTATGGAGCTAGAGGTGATGAAGTGACACATGTAGATGTCTTTAAGAATGATTTTAGAAGGTTCATTTTAGTTGTGATATGTGAAACATAGAATGCATTTGAACTTTTGCATCATATATTTTGCTACTTTTTCTCTGACGTAGCAACAATGCCAGTGTATTTTTGTTTTTAGTATTTTGTACTATCCTCACTAAAAATTCAATATTTTTATGTTTTTATTTCATTATACCTAGAAATTGCAGGAAAGTTTATGTAGAGGAATCTATTTATCAATTGGGTTTCAATAATTATTGTATTGTACTACATAATAATTGGTTTATTGTAATGTAGATATCAAATTTATGCTGTTTGTAATAGTTTTATGTTAAGAAATTGAGTATTCATGTTTTCTGTATAAAATTTCAGCATGCCTAATGAGGCTACATTATTGAACTTGAAAATATTCGTTTCATGACTCCTCAACATACTATAGAGGGATTGTATAGAAATTTCAGTATCAAAGGAAGCACAGGCATCAAAACCAAATTCCTTCATAACTATTTATGCACTTAACTTTTCCTTCAGATCTTTTCCTTACCAACATGAAAAGCTTACAGATCGAATATTAAAATGGCTGGTGATTGAATGAAATAAAAAAAAGTTCCAACAAACATAATTGTTACGTTTGCTCTTATAACTATTACAATGTCTCCATTTTTTGGTACTTTACATCCGACGACCAAGTTATGACATCACATGAGACCTACAAAATAAAGATATAAACACAAATATTGGGGCTTATGACATATTTGCATTAGGCACATAATTTATAATACATACTTACTCCTTGCGAACTACGATACATCTTCCAAACAAGACTTTTACCCCAACGCACATAACTTGTTTGACATATTTTATGGCAAAAACATACTTTCATGTCTTTCACAAATACCAAGTACCTATAAGAGACCTTCAATTTTAATATTGATTAACATTAATTTATACGATTGTCGTTGCTACAAACAATAATTCAATTACTTTCATATTAATACATTCATAAAAATGTTGACCAATTTTAGGCTTAGCATTTGAAATCCGTAACTTCATCTTCTAATTACAATTGGGGCAATCTATATTCAAATTTGAATTATATATAGCAATATCAATATTAATTATATTTGAATCCAATTAAATTATCACATATAACAAATAGTATATATTACAATTATTTTACCATTGAACATAATGCTTTCTCTTCATAAAATTGAGAATATATTCTTCTAGCTTCTGCTACACTATCAAAAGAACATTAAATTGCACCCTTGAATCCATTAACAACACTTTGACATTCTTCCCATGTCAAATATATACTAGGCGCATACCTAAAGAAAGCTACATATACTTTATTTATGCCCATACATTTTTATTCTGTTACAATATCATCATACAAATTTTTAATTACTACCTTAAATACAACACTACTGTGATTTCTTTTAATAAATTCACCCAACAAAGAATGAAATGTTAAAAATGGTGAAGAGAGGCCACATCATCAACCATATGAAGACTGCAAAGCATACTCAAATTACTACTATAATACAGATATCACTACTACCATAGTCTATTGTTCTTCATTTCTTGTTTAACAAAAAAAAAATCACTACAGATTAATTGACAATGATAACATGTGTTGTTTAACTTGCATTATAGTTAGATTATGCAACTTTTCAACTTAATATAAATTCTGTCTTCTCAAGAGTTGCAGATGTAAATTTGAGAACTACATATATGCAAGACAACGCTAGGTCCTTCTATTCCATAGTTGAAGTGCGAAGAATTACATAATAAATAAACAATGATGTTAAGCATTTATAGTTTGCTTTCACTTAAATAATGCAATCTACACAAGCAAATGCGCAGAGGTCCTATGAGCATAGTTGTATGGAGCCAATCATTGCTTCTTTGAAGTTAATCTATTAAAGTTTTTACTGCTACAAATACATATAATATACACAATGATAATGCATTCGTTTTGCATTTAATAAACACCTCAATTATGTGAGATTCATATGAAGTTATTCAAGTTCTTTATTCATTCATCTTTAAATGTCAAGTTTGATTGTGTATTAATCTTTAAATAACCAAAGCATTAAACAAAACAAGGAGGGGACAACAAAAAGTAAAGTAATGTAACACATAACTGAGTAATGCCTATAGTCTCCTCTTGATTACAAAACACACATGTTTTAGTTATGTTTAAAATTTTCTATAAGAAAGCTCACATAAGTAGTCTGCTAGCTACAAAGTAAACGCCACTCTTAGATTAGACTAATGAAACTATACAAGTTTAGACTAAAGTATTCTATGATGAGGTTGGATAACATCCTTTTGCATGAAGAATTAAAGTGTAAGAGACATAATCAAAAAAGAAATAGCTACATCATCTACACCTTCTACCAAAACATCAAACATTATTATAAAAGAAGACAGTGAAATCTTAACCAAGAAATAAAAACCTAACCTTCACACTATAGCCTCAGTTTTCAACTGCCAGTAAAAAGAGGGAAAACTAGTGAGAAATTAAAAAGAGGGAAATTAAAACCAATGAGAAATTAAAAAGAGGGAAAGCTTCCTCAACTGCCATATCCTTGGTCGAAGGTGATAAATCCGAATAAACCAAAATTGGAGTCCTACCTGTAAACAACCAAAACGCGATGCATCATATGAAAAAACCTTAGCCCCACATTGGAGTCCAAGTATCTTAAAAAGATGGGGAAAAAAATCAGAATAACCCCAAGTTGGGGAAATGAAAGAACATTGAAACTAAAATTCCAAAAAGAATCTATTCATCAACCTTGAATCTATCCATCAACCTCTCCAAACTCAACAAAAAGAATGCAATCCTTCATAAATTGGTGCTCATCACTTCCATATACATTACATGGAAAGAGCGCAACTCTCGACTCTACCAGTAAAAGGAGCTTGATAAGTACCAACTAGCTGAGAATATCGTGAACTGAATTAGAGCAGCAATGGTAGCTAACAATGTTGCCTCTCTCTTTGTTGCTAATATGAGAACTAAGTCGCAGTTATAAGTCCTGTTTAACTTTCAGCCTCTATACATTGTGTTTTTGTATGCACCTAGTTAACTAGAAATCCATAGTTAGTGCAAAATACTATAATATTGTTGTAGTTTCAGCTAGAATAATCTAATCAATTTTTTCATTTTCCAAAAAAAATCCAAAAAGAAATAAAAGATCGAAATTGACCTGTTATGAACGAGGGTGTGAGTGTGAGAGTGCGAGTGTGATTGCCTGCGCTATTGAACTGGAGGATTGTGTTTATCATTATTAATTATTTGTGTTTGTTTTCTTATTTTAATTCACTCATTGTCATTTTATAGTACTCAATTAAATTTTAAAATACC
>JAOSBL010000210.1:724696-734915 GCA_027568915.1 Erythroxylum roraimae
TGAAGGATGATAATTCTCTTTCGTTTGTGTATCTATTTTAAGATTTTTCAAGATGCTTAAGTTACATGGGTCTTATATGAAAAGGAATAGGGAAAGAATTTTCAAACTACAATGGGTTGCTAACCTACGGACTTGCAAAAGCTGTATAAGCATATGGTTTGTGGATTTGCCGTAGGCGCACTTATGCATTGAGAATCGTGAGCTGGTATATATATTGTTGGGAACACTTGGTTGCTTCGTACTTAGCAGGGCATGCAAATTTTTTGACTTTTTATTTTGTGTTGAGTCTTCAGAACGTAAAGAGTTTACGCGTGTGATTTTCTTCTCCGGGTCATTTTTTGATTGAGTTGATGTATGCGAGCAATATAAGCTGCAAGGTGCAAATATCATTGTTCATGATTTAGTCATTCTTTTAGGGGCTGATTTGTTCCAAGGTGACAGCCAGGTTATCTATTTAACAAGGTGGTGAGTATCTGAATTAACAAGAACATAGGTTTGCGGGATCAGAGTTTGCTGTCCCTTATATCGTATGAAGTGAAAGACCCTAGATTGGATAAACCAGAGTAGTCAAAATTCGGCAACCTGCTTCTGGGGGCGATTTGCCCAAGGAAGTGAGTACAACCCTTTCCCTGTTGCTTGAAGGGTGAACTCCTCCCATAAAATGATGATGGATGAAGACGTTGAGGGTGGTAACTTGGGCCCTTACTGGGAAAGACCAAGGACATTCCCCAGTATGTGCAATAAATCTTATACTCCATGGGTAAGAAACTATTCAAAGAATCATATAATTTTTCCAAAGTACACTAATCACTTGTTTTGTTAAATGAACATTTTTAAGACTCGTGCATGCTAAGCTGCTTTCAATTTAGTAATTCCTATCTTTGTGTCTCCATGCCGATATATCCACTTCTTCTTGCATAGACTAAATTGACTCATACATTTGTGCAGATTTTTCGTGTTTTAATGAGAATAAATGTCCGTGTTCTAGTTGTTCTTTTGCTTTTGGTTTTTGGAGCAGTCTTCTACATCGGATTGAGAACCTCTCCAATCATAGTGTTTGTCTTCACAGTTTGTATTATCAGCTTCCTCCTATCATTATATCTTACGAAGTGGGTGCTAGCAAAGGACGAGGGACCTCCTGAAATGGCACCGGTATATCTTACGTACCCTGTCCATATCTATTTTAGAGTGAAATTTCCCAATAGAAGTTCAGAGTTATAACTGGTTGCTTATGTACCTTATTATAAATAACCCTGGTATGATATTTTCAAATTTGGCTTTTTTCTTGTATTTATGTCATTTGTAGATATCAGATGCAATACGTGATGGAGCTGAAGGCTTCTTCAGAACCCAATATGGGTCAATTGCTAAAATGGCACTTTTTCTGGCAGTGGTGATCCTTGGTATATATTTGCTCCGCAGCACAACTCCACAACAGGAATCTTCTGGCCTTGGGAGGTGACTGCATGTTTAGAGATTTTTATGAAAGTGTAATTATCTCACTTTCTGCTTTCTCAATATCATTCTTGGCCTTGTCCACACTGATGCAGGTCAGCATCTGCCTTCATAACTGTTGCTGCATTCCTTTTTGGGGCATTGTGTTCAGGTGTTGCAGGCTATGTGGGAATGTGGGTTTCAGTTCGTGCAAATGTTAGAGTATCTAGTGCAGCAAGACGATCAGCTAGGGAGGCACTGCAGGTTGTCACTTCTGTACTTCACTTTCTTCTGAGCATAGATTTGTGTCATAACTAGAACATGTAACATGCAGGTAGCTGCTCGTGCTGGTGGTTTCTCTGCCTTGGTGGTTGTTGGTATGGCTGTTATTGGCATAGCTATGCTTTATGCCACATTTTATGTTTGGTTGGAAGTGGATTCTCCAGGTTCAATGAAGGTTACTGAATGTGAGTTACAGTTTCCCTTTGTTTTATGTACCAACCTATTTCCTATTTGCCATAAATAGCCAACTTGACTCTATGTAGTGACTGGAAGGGAATACATCTTATAGTAGTTGTGGGGAAAATTTGCTGATGACTTTTAATTTTTAATTCCAGCTTGCCTTATGTTTATTTGTTAAGATTGATTGTACCTTTAAGTTGTAAAACAAAATATTGTTTTTGGTAGAGCATGCTTTTCAGACTATCATATTAGATATTGCTTCTATTCCTGAATTAGGATGTACTTTCAATATGGAAGAGTATATATTTGTAGGATTCTTAACAACTCTGTTGTACAATTAACCTTATACCGGTCGATTTTGTTGATCTTCTTTTCTAGTGCCTCTTCTACTTGTTGGATATGGATTTGGAGCTTCCTTTGTTGCCCTTTTTGCTCAATTGGGTGGTGGAATATATACAAAAGCAGCTGATGTGGGTGCTGACCTTGTTGGAAAAGTAGAGCAGGGAATACCTGAAGATGATCCTAGGAATCCTGCTGTGATTGCAGACTTGGTAATTTATCCCTCTTGTATTGTCTATTTATCTGATGTTATAACAGCTATGTTATCTGTCTTGTGTAATTCCAATATTTATTTCTGAAAATTGAATAGAACAAATATCGAGTTTTTAAGTAGAAATAAGCTATGTGATCTTGTCAAATGGCTGCTATATCAACGTGCAAAAGAAGGTCCATATATAGTATAATGAATCTGCCACTTTGAATTATCTGAGGATAATTTCACACGGTTGACCTGTCCACACTCTGAAAAAGAATCTGACTGTTTTTCTCCCATATACCAATTCTTTTTCTCTGTTTTATCCTTCTCTATAACCCTTTGGTTATTGTGCGGAGATTGTTAGTAGATAAGGGAATTGATAAATTGTTTCATAAAAGGTTGGAGATAATGTTGGTGATTGTGCTGCTCGAGGGGCTGATCTTTTTGAAAGTATTGCAGCTGAAATAGTAAGTGCCATGATACTAGGAGGGACAATGGCTCAACGATGCAAAATTGAAGGTAAGAGCACTTATACTCCTTTCATTTTGACTGAACTTTTTCTTGGGTGGTATTTATAAAAGAAGACAACATTGGTGTATTACTGTTATGATACTCTACTATGAAGGATTTTCATAATAAGATTCGCTTGGTAGGGGTTTCATGAGTTTATATTCAGCTAGATGTACATTACACGGCTGTCCCCTTTTGTGTTGTGACATGTTTCTGCAATTTGTTAATCATTGAAGACATTATGAACTAAAAGTACTATTGTTCTGAAATATATTAGTTTTTCTTGCAGATCCATCGGGCTTTATCTTGTTTCCACTTGTTGTTCACTCTTTTGATTTGGTTGTATCTTCTGTTGGAATTCTATCAATAAGGGGTACTCGTGATGCAAGTGTGAAATCTCCCGTAGAGGATCCTATGGCAATTCTTCAGAAAGGATATTCTGTTTCAATAGTTTTGGCTGTCATCACGTTTTGTGCGGTAATACATCTGCTGATTCAAATCCTTTCATTTTCGTTCTTAGGGAATGTTTGCCTTTAATGCTGTGCCTTTGTGTATGAACTTGATGAAGCACTGGATGCTTGCCCTTTTCTCATTTCCAACATATAGTTATATGTGCTGTTGAATGTTGTCGCTGCAGTCAACTCGTTGGCTGCTCTACACAGAACAAGCGCCTTCAGCTTGGTTTAATTTTGCCTTGTGTGGATTGATTGGCATCATCACAGCATATGCTTTTGTCTGGATCACAAAGTACTACACTGACTACAAGCATAACCCTGTGCGGACATTAGCTCTTGCCAGTTCAACAGGCCATGGGACTAACATTATTGCAGGAGTTAGTTTGGGGTTAGAAGCAACAGGTCTTCCTGTTCTTGTCATAAGCATATCTATTATTTCAGCATTTTGGCTGGGTCACACATCAGGGCTGGTGGATGAATCTGGGAGTCCAACTGGTGGGTTATTTGGTACGGCTGTGGCTACAATGGGAATGCTCAGCACTGCTGCCTACATCCTTACCATGGATATGTTTGGACCAATAGCTGACAATGCTGGCGGAATAGTGGAGATGAGTCAGCAGGTAATTGTTGCTCGCCATTTCTTTTAATGGAAATTTGGGTCGTTCAGTAAATGATATTTTCCTCCCTTATTTTCATTGTATAGCCAGAAAGTGTGCGGGAGATCACAGACGTTCTTGACGCGGTTGGGAACACCACAAAAGCTACTACGAAAGGATTTGCCATTGGTTCTGCAGCTCTTGCATCTTTCCTTCTATTTAAAGCATATATGGACGAAGTTGCTACATTTGCTCATGAACCTTTTGATCGGGTTAGCTAACTCTTTAAGATTTTGTCGTCTTCAATTCATGGAAGTTTTCCTTACTGTTTTATCTCCTTTCTGTCATAGTGCTTTACTGTTTCCTGTTTCCTGTTTCCTGTTTCCTTACCTCTGTAATTATGGCTTTTCAGGTTGATATTGCCATTCCAGAAGTTTTTATTAGTGGACTGTTAGGTTCAATGCTAATTTTTGTATTTAGTGGATGGGCCTGCTCAGCAGTGGGACGGACTGCTCAGGAGGTTGTTAAAGAAGTAAGAAGACAATTCATAGAGAGACCAGGTATCATGGTAAGTATATTTTATCACATTAAATTTTAGTTTTATATTTTGCTTTTGGGTATAGTTAATCCACTAAAGTGAGAATTGCTATCTCCTGTAATATAACACAACAGGAGTACAAGGAAAAACCGGACTATGGCCGCTGTGTTTCAATTGTTGCGTCGGCATCTTTGAGAGAGATGATAAAACCCGGTGCTTTGGCTATTATATCACCTATAGTTCTTGGTATGTTGATTATATCTTGTTTAATGTTTTTGATGGTTTTTTTGTCAGTGATTGTGGATTACTGTTTTGTCGCTAGTTTAATTATGCTGTTCAAATTTTTTACAGAAAAAGAACCTGCAAGTAGTAGATAGCAGTCATAAACTATATTAAACTGTGGTTATGAAAATTTTACTTTAAATGTTTCATTGCAGGTTTTCTGATGCGAATCTGGGGTTACTATACCAGGAATCCCCTACTTGGAGCGAAAGCGGTGGCTGCCATGTTGATGTTTGCAACAGTTACTGGCATTCTCATGGCTCTTTTCCTAAACACAGCAGGTGGTGCATGGGATAATGCAAAGAAGTATATCGAAACAGGTGCTCTTGGAGGCAAAGGGAGCGACTGTCATAAAGCAGCAGTTACTGGGGATACGTGAGTTTTCGAGCCATATCCTATGCTTGTTGCAGTTAGAAATGAGAGTTTTATAGAAACGTTTTGGACTTCAAAGGTTATATATATCACTGATATAATTGGCCAGCTATTCAAACTTGGAAATATAAATCATGAAAAGTTTCACGCTTTATGGTTTTACGATACTCCAAATAACTGTGATATTTCATATTTGCAGCGTTGGAGACCCTTTCAAGGACACAGCTGGACCTTCACTTCATGTCCTGATAAAAATGTTGGCGACGATAACACTCGTAATGGCACCTGTTTTTCTGTGAAGAGTTGTTCAGATCTACCGGAATTTAACTCGGCTAGGCAGCACCAGCCATCCTGGAGTCATTAGATGTTTTGCAGATATAGGAATAGGTATTTTATATACATCAAGGTTGCCTGATTGTTACTGATACTGAATTGTTCATTTCTGGACTATAATAAGTGATCAGTTAACAGATGATTCTAACTAACCAAGTAGCTACAGTTTCTTTTGGATGTGTGTACTCATAGCCTGGTTACTGACAAATCTGATGGTATGCTCATTGAGATTCTGTCAATCAGTTGAACATTTTGGTTCCTCTCCTTTTGTCTAAATTTGGTTATAGTTTGTATACAGAACTGAAAAATCTTTAGATTCTGGTTTAAATTGGTGAAACACATTGCATTGTTGACAATGTACTCTCAACCTTCATGACAAGAGAGAATATTATTTCTTACTTCAGTGCGAAGTCCTGCAATAAAGTAGGGTCTGAGAAGGTCTGATAATACAAAGCTTTACCCCTTATCATTAGCAAAAGGTGAATATATTTATGTAGAAATGAGAACTAATTGATAGATACTCATTTCATAACAATGATAAGAAAGAAAAGAATAATAATTAATTGATGAGATTTAAATATATATATATATATATATATTCATTTTTTACATGAATATCTTGGATTGAATTTTAGTGATTTTCCAAAGAAATTTTAGCTACTTGGTTTATCAATTTATTTTGTCAAACACAATGATTAAAAAATTTAACCGGTCCGGTTGATTTAATTGTTCAGTCAACTTTTTAGTTCAGTTTTTAAATTTTTGTTTCGATTTACTTTAATAATTCTTGTTGTTAAAAATAAATCAATATATTAGTTAATCAGTCAATTTTTATAAATTGATTAATAAATTTTTAGACTAAAATAAATTAGTTAGTTTTCATTTAACAATCGATTTTCAATTAAACTTCAAAATTTTTAATAGATAAAGACAATCTCTTTTAATTATATTTTAAATTCTTTAATCTTATTCAACTTTAGTCAATTTAATGATAGTGACCTTAAAAACTTTGTCTTACTGATTTAATTTTTGATACTTTTTTAAAACATTGGTTAAACCAATTATTAAGAATATGACATATATATTTAATGAAGAGATGAAATTACATTATAAATAAGTTTCTTATGTTTGATTATCCTATTCATTCTTAATGAAGTCGAAAGCTTATATTTATATATAGTTTTAACAATTACTAGAGAGAACATTTTGGAGTAACTAGTAAAATTTGTTCTTTTGTAATCATAAAGTTATATATTTGAATAACGAAAACAGTCTCTTTGTAAAAATTACAAAAGAAAATATGCGTACATTGATGACCTTCTTCTAATCCTCACAAATTGGAAGTCTTGTGTACGAAATACGTGATTGCATAAATAGAATTAAAATTTTGAAGTATTGGACATTTATATTTAATTAAAAAATGATTAATTATCAATGTATTATGTGTAAATGTTTTCTTTGTCAGGAGTTAGATGCTTCATGTCCTCTTCACTATAATGTACACTTCATATCCCTCTTTTGTTTATTTTTATTTCCAACAACGGAGGGGAATAATATATATTCTCTTTGTCTATTTATTTGTTTAAGCATCCATGGGCTTACCAGTCCTGGAAAAACATAATTAAGAAGAGAATAATCCTCCATGCAACCTTAGAGGGTGTTCCATCAATAGTGGAATATTGAAGTAAGGTTTCATAAAAAGCAAAAAACATAGTTTTTCTTTCCTTAAATTTTCTATAAAAAGTTAAAATCAGAGAATAAATTAAAAAATGTAATTAAATGAAAAACGCAAATATGTTTCCTAAAGTTGAATGGACCTCAAAAATTTGTCTAAAACTTGAGGTGTCTAGAGTTGGTAATAGGTCAAGTTAGACTCAGTTTCAAGGCTTCACGCCCAAGTTCAAGTCTGATTTTTTTATTTTTTATTTTTAAAAATTAAAAATAATATCATTTTATGTCAAAATTCTAAGGTTTGATTCGAATTAATCTGGATAACCTAATTTCAAGCTTATCTTGAAATCTAAAATTAGAAAAACGTCAAACTTAGTTTAAAACTCGATCAACTTAAACTAGACCCTTTAATTTCAGAATGGACTGAACCAAATTAAGTCAGGCTGAACTATTTTTGTCATTAAGACAAAAGTAATAGACAAAACGTTTAAAAAAAGGTTAAAAGGGCAAAGTTGAAGCATCTTTAGTTAATAATACAATATTGGAGCGCAAAGGGGTATGTTGTGTTTCAGTCAAAAAATGAGCTAATGGCAATTATGAGTTGCTAAACACTTTAGGGGGGTATTGGTTCTTGTCCAATACTCGTGAGCACATGGAGTAGAAAATTTGCACTAAACAAAGTGCACCAAAACAAAAGGAAATTGCATAATAATTGACACCAACTTGCACTAGCTCTATGTGGTCAATAGATGTTACCTACAATATAAGTTATTATTAGCTTGAAGGGAATATGCTTGGCCTTGTGTTCTCTACCACTTTTTATTCAATTGATGGAACTACTCATGTTTGTAGAAATCTTTTCTATTAAGGGAAATGAAATTTGGAAAAAAAAAATTTGATTCATCAAAATCATAATTTGTACAAATTAACACTTTTTTCCTTGTACGTACTTAGATTCAAATTTTAAAAATAAAAATTACAAAATGCTTTCAATTTTTATCATTTTATAACTTTTTAATAATAAATTTTATTCCTTTTTTTTTACGGAAACAACCTGTTTATTAGGTAAGGATAAGACTATGTACTATCAAAATTTTTCAAACCCCGCACATTGGCAAGACTTTTGGAGTTGATGATGATGAATTTAATGCATCCATCATACATCAATTTGTGTACAATGATAATAACAGGCATTACAAGTAATTATGTTTCTTAAGAATTGAATAGGAGTACTCTAAGCATTGATATGCTTGAGAAATACTTGGAAGAACAATTTGACAATCAAAATTGATTTCTCTCGACTAATCCAACGTAGTTCTGTTAATTAGTAAGAGTATAATGATTTGTAGAGAGAAATTTGAATGCGACCAGAATCTTTGTACTAAGTTAATTACTTGAAAGAGATAAGTACAACATTTTGGAATGATCATATATTAGATGACTAACTAGTAAAAATTATTCCCTTAAGAAAATATAATTAATCTACCTTATTCAAAAATTATATAAAATCCTCCTCTAAAAGGAAAATTAAAGAGAAAAGATGAAAGGAGATCAAAGTCCTTAATGTTGTTCATCATCATCTACACATTTGAGGATGATGAGAAGGTGTAAGCTCACAATCCGGTGAGTAACAACCGATCATCTCCTTCTCTTTGTTAAACCCTAACTCATTCAAGACGCAAGCATTAGCATCTCTCTTCTCCTCAACAACTTTCAAGATCTTCTCAAACACGGAGACTTCACATGGGATCTTGAGCACTCCCTCTTGTTCGAACCCAAACTCCTCTTCAGCCTCTCTCAACAGAAGTCCAAAAGCTTGGTGTCTCAAGTACTCTGTTGGGATAACGTATCTCTTCAACTCTTTCCCAACACAAACAGCAAGAGACCCTTTTGGGACAACTTCATTACCACAAGATGATGATAAAGACGCTGAAGAAACATCTGTCAGAGAAAGTGTTCTCTTTATAAACTTCATCCCCTTACTTCCACTGTTGTTACTGTTGCTAGAGTTGGTGGTTGATGTTGTGGAAGTAGCGGTAGTAGTACTTTTATTGCTGCTCTTTGGAGTGTTTGCTAGCTTCTTCCACTTCTTGAGGACCTGTTGAAGCCTAACAATGTCAGTGATCTTGTTAGACTTCTTCACATCCATGGAAGTTGACAAAGATGAGACTCTTCGTGTCTGTCTTCTCTGTGCGCTTGGATGCTCTCTGAGTGAGATGCTAGAGGTGAGATTTAAAGAAAATCAAAGTACTAATCTTGTACAGTTTTTAATTCCATTTTGGAATATGATATATATAAATCATTGAAGTTATGGTACGTCGGTTGCTGGTGCAACAGCTTCAAGAATCAAAAACTAAGTATAACCCACCAACCTTTTTTTCTAATTTTCCTTTCTTTAATGCATGGATGATAAGTTCTAGGATTAATCTAATAGTACCTCTCAATTCTTTATTCACTTGCAATCTCACTCTCTTGTTTTACCAACAACAAAATCATAGCTTACTGGTAGATCCAGTTATTCTGTGACTATATATTAATATAGACTCAGTGAATGGTAAGATATCTTATTACAATCTCAAAAAGAAAAAAAACTATGATATGTCAATATGCAAATCAATCCATTCTTAAACAGAAATATGTAATCATTAAATCTTCGGCTTTTTTTGGAAGATATATGCATCTCATTATACCTAACCTTTTCCTTTTCTGGTCTTAGTAATAATGGCACTAGACCTAAAAAAAAAGAACTTATGTTAACATTTTTAATTAAATCATACTATTATAACTATAGTTCGGATCATTAAACTATTAGTGATGATTTCCGAAAACATCGCCTACAATTTACAGCTGCGAAGATTTGGCGACATTTTGAGGACAAAATGAGAACGTAGCTAAAAATCATAAACGACCTTTTTTTACACCTTTAGCTTCTTTTTTTTCCGTCTTGCGATTAATTGTAATCATTTGTGATTCACAATTTAAATTTTCAAAATTATGGTTTAATTTTATTTCTTAATACCTACTAATTTCT
>JAOSBL010000210.1:770384-780607 GCA_027568915.1 Erythroxylum roraimae
TTAAGAAATCATAATAATATAAATTTAGTATAACAATTACTTCTTTATTTTTATTAATATTTTATCAAAAGAGAAACAACAAGAGTATTTGACCATTTGATGAGACCCCACTTAGGTCATAGATTTTTATGATGCTTCTTTTGGCTATTAAAATACTTCAAAAATTGAAATTTACATAACTAAACAAGGTATGTACTTGCCTTGAGGTTAGGGTTTGGATGGAAGGAGACAACTAACTTGAGTCAACAAGGCAAGAGTATAATTTTAAATTTGACTCATTGAAAACATGTTATTGTCCTCTTCCAAAACTACTTTTAACACATTTATAACATTTGGCTTGTTCCACACAATTGGAAATAATTGAAATTGTAACATCTAATTTTTGTGAATAAGAGCAAGTTGGTAATAAATATTTTTTTATGGATATTTAGATTTACATTATTATCAGAGTTGATAAATCAGTCCGAATTAATTTAAAATTAACGAGTTAAATTTAATCAATAAGATTCAAAATTTTAAATACGATTAATTATAAAATATTAAAACAATCTTAAATCACAACATCTCGTAACTAATTAGTTAAATTAAATTTACCGATACTTAATTTTATATTAAATTATTTTTTTAGACCCAAAGTCTATCCATTAGCAATCCTAATTAGTACTATGAAGAACACTAATAACCTACTTAACTAAGAGGACTTTGACATTAATATAATAATTTGGCATAGATAAACCTTGAGGAGTTCTTTTAGCTTCCATTAACTTATCTTCCTGAGTTAGCCCAAAAACATTGGAACATAGGAATTAATGGCACTAATTCTTTAAAATTGTGACTGTAAATGTTCCTTAACTTTGAAGCCTCTTTTAAGGCCCGTGTAAGCTTGCAACTACTTTTGTCTCTGACTCTCTATCTGTCTCAACAAGATGCTGCCAAACTGAAATTGAGCATTGCAATAAAACCCTAGAGCCCCTAGAATTTCTATTTGCAAATCTAACACAAAAAGGGAAAATTAACCCTTCAAAGGGCATAGAAAAGTATGGTATCAAAAGAAATTATTCAGAAAAGAGAAAAATGAAAGAAGGGTATTGAAAAAAAATCTATCTTTCCGTCTCTCCCTCTCCCCATCCCTCCAAGCTCCAAAGACTCCAAATCCGTCAATGTCCCAGGATACTCGTTCACAGGCACGTCAAATTCCCATCTCTTTCTCCTCTCTCTCTGTCTATTGTCTTTTGGGAGAAGAGTCTTTGATTTCTTATATATCTAAGTGAATCTTTCATTAACTGAAAACTAGAGATCATATCTTTCCCTTCTGGAAAGAGAGAAAAAGAGAAATTGCATAAAAAGCTTCAATCTTTTTGCCCATTTCTTGATCTGATTATTGAAAGATATGGACTTTGAAACGCAGAAGAAGAAGTACGGAGGAGGGGTTTTTGGAGATGTGTACACTAACATGACGATGGTGGTGCTTCCCAAAGAGCTGGACCTTGAGAAGATGGAACCCATTAGTCATTCTTCTTCTTCTTCAAAACCTGCACCTCCTTTCCAGCTCAAGTTCCAAGTCCCTGACATTGGTCTTGCTCTTAAAGTAAGTGGGTGCTCTTCGTTTCTGTTATTGAGTTGTTGAAGTACATATTTTTTGTTGCTTGAAAGTTTCATATGGTCGGCATTTATGAGTATGTTATCTGTATGTTTATTGATGAATTGGGGAAGCTGGGAAGGTGACAGTGATGGAGTAAGTCTCGAGAGACACCTCGTTGAGTAAGAATTTGGGCAATTAAAAATGTAAGAATTTGGGCAAATGTCATACATTTTTAATTGAATTATGCTCTTCTCATTCCATTCATTTACAAATTACACACTGTAGTTTCAAATTTTGTTGGGGCACTTATCTCGCCAAATGGTCAGGGCTGAGAAGGGCTGTTAAACTTCTTTTGTTTATACAGATATTTGCTGGCTTTAGTTTAAATATGGTTGCTGTGGGGAACGAATCTAAAGCTCAACGATCCTTGGTCTTTGAATGATTTCCATGTGAGAAAATCACATGATTTGGAAATCTTTCGTTTAATATGGTGATTGCACGGAAAATATGTTCGTATTGTAACTTACCTGGGTATCCATTCACATAGTTGCCAAGAAATCTGTAACTACTGCTGCTGTTTGTTGTTAACTTTGCTCCTTAAAGAACACTCTTTGTGAAGAGAGCATTGACTTACAGGTTGTTAGCAATCTTGACTCTCCTTTTATTTTAACTCAGGGTTTCTTGAGGACTAGAGAAGTTGGCGAGTTTCTCAGTGGGGCTTTAGCTGGTGCCATGACCAAAGTTGTTCTTGCTCCTTTAGAGACCATCAGGTTTCTTTTGCATATACAAACAACATTTATTTTAAGTATTTTGTCAATCACTCTTGATTGATTATATTCCGTTATTTTGTTTTTACAAACAAGTTTGATTGCATCTTCTGATGCTATATGGAAACTATAACAAGACATTGAGCATGGTATTTTGTTTGGGGTTGAGATGCGGTTATTCATTGTATTGTTGCTAAGGCAGGAAGGTCTTATTACGGACACATAATGAAGCGATATTTGTAAAATGCTGGAAATGAACTGGACTTCATTCTGCTCATAAGTGAAGAAACATTGGATTATATACTTTACTTGGTTTAGAATGGTATTTAAAAAGGTACAGCTTGATTGATACTGAAGTTATGCTTGCATTTGAATTGAATTCATGATGGCATGTTTATATTATTGCACACCATTGTGAATTTGACCAGCGTAACTATTGAAATTGAAATATTCAAAAGCTCCTCTAACTGATACTAATTACATCAGAAATTTGAATATTAGATCACAGATAATGGCTTTAGATTCTAAGTGACTAGACCTGCTATTTGATGGCAACCAATGATTTGAAGAACTTCTATTGTCTAACTTGTAACATTTGAAATATACAGAACAAGAATGGTGGTTGGTGTTGGATCCAAAAACATTTCAGGTAGTTTCTTGGAGATCATCGAGCAGCAGGGTTGGCAAGGACTGTGGGCTGGCAATGCCATTAACACTATTCGAATAATCCCTACTCAGGCCATTGAGTTTGCAACATTTGAGTGTGTCAAGAGGGCCATGACATCAGCTCAAGAGAAGTGGAATCAGGCTGATTGCCCGAAAGTGCAAATTGGTCCTATTCATTTCAACATGTCCCTCTCCTGGATTTCTCCAGTTGCTGTAGCCGGTGCCGCAGCTGGGGTTATTAGCACTCTTGCATGCCATCCTCTTGAAGTTTTAAAGGTACTAACAACTTTTGACCCTGAATCAATCTTAAAGCACTTGCCTGGTTAAAGCAGGATTTGAATGGGGATCAGATATCTGGGCTGTAATCTTTTTTCTTGTTATGAGTTTATTGTATGAACATAGAAATATATATCTATTGTTTCCACAGAACTAATTTTTTTCCTTGGAATTCCTACAGGATCGGTTAACTGTAAGTCCTGATATATATCCTAGTCTAAATGTAGCAATTAGCCAAATATACAACAGTGGAGGTATTGGTGGCTTCTATGCTGGTATTTCACCTACGTTAATTGGCATGCTTCCATATAGTACATGCTATTATTTCATGTACGAAACAATGAAGACGTCCTACTGTCACTCAAAAAATAAAGAGTCATTAAACCGCCCTGAAATGCTAATCATTGGAGCCCTTGCAGGTGAGATATTGAGATTTCTTACACTAATGTGCCTTGAAAATTCACCTTTGATTTTCCAAAACAAATATAGTAAAAATGAGTGCTAACTTGATTTATCTCAGCTAAAAGCTATTTAAAACAATTAGCAAGAATGGTCAAGTTCCCATTGAGCTCCCATAATCTTAACTCTATTTATGTTTTGCAGGTTTTACTGCCAGTACGATCAGCTTTCCATTAGAAGTAGCCAGGAAACGACTAATGGTCGGTGCACTTCAGGGTAAGTGTCCCCCTCACATGGCAGCAGCACTTTCAGAAATCATTCAGGAAAGGGGCTTGAGGGGCCTTTACAGGGGGTGGGGGGCAAGTTGTCTAAAAGTTATGCCTTCATCTGGCATCACTTGGATGTTTTATGAAGCCTTTAAAGACATACTGCTCATGGAGAAACAGCTCCCGTAACCACTACCATAACTCCTGTTTTGAGCTTAGTATTTTCAGCTTCTATTCATAATACAGAGGGGTCCTTGCAAACTTGCTGTTTGCTGTATGGAAGATCCAAGGTAGAAGCTGCTATTTTCTGCACTGGTTTCCATTTTCCAGGCCTGGAGGTTATTAGCTTGGGCTATCATTTTTTTCGCATGCCCATTACAGTTTTTTGCCAGAAAATTGTCAAGTGTCAATTTCTAACATGCACACAAGAGGTTTATTTATCATCAATGAGAGATTTTGTTAATTCGTAACCAGACCTGTTACAGCGTATGTTGCTCATTTGATCACGTTTCCTTCCCAAGTGGCCAAGCAAATAGAATTGCTGGTAGTTGTGAACAAAGTGGCACTTGTCAGAAGCCTATCTATATGAAGATGAGTTTAGTTAGCTTACAGGCATGCCGTACTTGGAGCTCAGGAAATCTTGGTCCTTGCTCAATGTTTTGTTAGGAACTACTGTTGTCTTTACTGATATGTATGCTTTTCTCAGGGTCAAGGAAAAGAACAACAGCTCTACTGTCTGATGTCCTTTTGAGTAAAATGGAACATCAATCTACACAGAACAATCACTTCTAACAAAAATTAAGGTTCTAACTTCCAAAGCTTGTAACTTTGAATCAACCAAATAAAATTCTCACTCTCCCATGTAGCAAAAGACCTCCGATAAGCAGCAATTCCAATCTTCTTCCCAAACTTCAATATAAAAACCAGAAAGATTAGATTTTATCAATGTTTCCAATACCCCTTCAAAACCAAACACAGAAAACCTCAAATAACTTAAAAGATCCTAAAGCTGAGATTGTTATAGCTCGACAATACCCTTTGTTTAATCTTCTATCTCTCAACAATACCTTCTTTTTTTTATCTTCTTCTTCATGTCTGTGTCAATAGCTCTGTCCAAAGACCAGAAGAAACACTTTAGAAGAGGGATTTTAAAAAAAAAACTTTTTGTTCATTGGTGAATGGTTTTCTCTGGGCATTTTATTTTATTTTTCTATTATAGGGGAATGATTTTTCACGATTGGATTATAAGGAATCAGAAACTATGAAATTTTTTTTGGAATTATACGTTAATTATTAAATAAATTAATTAACCATTCGCAATTAATTAAGATAATATCTACTTCTCTGCATTAAGGTGATTGGCAAGGTGTATCCTGTTACATAGCATTGCCACTGTCATTTCCTCCAAGATAACGTAACCATTGACTGTATTAAAGAGAAAACAACGGATCTTCAATCTCTCATATATCTTAGGAAAAAGGATTACATTTATCAGCTTGTTCATAATCTCAAATCACAAAACAAATGTTCAGTGTCTTATTTTCCTTTTCCAGAACAAAAAGGGCCATTGTGGAGCATGTTCAGACACAAGCAAATATGCATATTTTAGAAGGGAAACAGATGAAAAGAAACAGCTCTAAGATTCATGAAAAATGACCATATAATCACCTGAAGCTAATCTCCTTTGTTTCTTTCTATACACCCATAGAATTTGCATAACCATTCACAACTTCTTACATACAAAATGTACATAAAACTAGCTAGTGTCTGTATGGAATTTGTAATCTCGGGAACTAATTGGCACTCAGGAGCATTCTTAGCAGATTATGTATTCAGTATATCCTGTTAACTAACTTGCCGAGACTCCTCCTTAGTGATGTTCTTACATCAGTCGAGCAGGATATTGTGCCGGCCTTATCATCTTCAGCAATTCACGATTCCAAGCTTTGGCAATCTGGATTAAATCATAGTCAGTATAAGTGCATTGTGCGCAGAATGATCTTTTCGTAAAACTAAAACCGTAAAGCTATCTAAAGAGTCACCGTAAGATGCAGGCTGATTGTGATTGCTTATGCACTATTGCATAAAGACAAACTTCAATCTTTTAAAATTCCAGTTCAGAAACATGATAGTGTGACTGACTCAGAGACAGGAACTACTAAATTGTTGGTATAACAGAATTCAAGTACCTTCACCATACAGTTGCTCAAAACGTGCAACAATGTGCTTTCCATAAGTGTATTTCTTCAAAGCATGGAAGTGGATGCGTATACGAACAAGTAATATTTCACGTTGTCTATCATTGCTTATTTCCAGAATCTTCTGGACCACATAATTAGCAAATTGGTCCTTCATCATTGTCTGTCACATAAAAGGGCAACAACAGATAATCAGCAGACGTAATGTAATCTGAAATTTTCACCATCTGCTGTATTCTGTACAGAATTTTCTTTTTGGAATACCTCTACTAAACCATATTTCATGCAGTTCAACTTCCATGTGATAAACTAACATTTATGCTGTAAGATTCTGATGTATACTAGATGATATTAAATTGAGATACAAACTCAAATTCTAGTTCTGTTACAAACTTCATGTTGAAGAAACCTTTTGTTCAGAAAACGAAATTGGCACCAGCGAGTAGTACTAATAAACAAGAAGGGAATTACCAGAGTAGCAAAACAGACTAGTTATGCCCTTTCATTGAATTCAGATTTCAAGAAAATCAAAGGAAAATAGAAGTTACAAGATTACAAGGAATACTACATAACAAGCCATCACTTCGGTTCCACTTACCAACAAGATGTCATCTTTCTCGGATTGTCCAACGATCTCCTCAATCAAAAGTTCTCGTTCAGAAGTATCACCATATTCCAAGCACTTCTCCACCACATTCGATGCATATTTATGCTGACTCATTTGCACAATTTTCCCAGTCAACTTTCTTATAATTTGGTTCCTCGCGTGGGGCTTTCCCGTCTCCAACACATGCTGCAAATAGCATAATGATTTTGAGATTGCAAGAGAAAAAGGGAAAAGGAACCTAAGACTTTGGAAAACTCTGAATAAAGTTAATATGAAAAACAGACAAGAAAATGAACTTGAAACCCACTCATTCGGAAAAGGATACAGGTGCATGATTGTTTCAAGACATTTATGTCATTTTTCAGAAAAGGTTTTGCTTGCCTTCAGAATTCACAAATCAGCAATTGCTAGTGAAGTTAGAGTACAAAAATAACTGCTGAATCTTGTATGCACTGGGATCATAAAAGTTCCAAAAGTGATGATACAGATGACAACTCCACATACTATTCACTGCCACTGATCAAACAGCATAAATAAATAACAAAACAAAAAGCAGAGAGAAAATATGATGAACCTGGATAACATAATTGCCATACTGGTCTTGAGCAAGAAGGTAAGCTGATTCTAAGATTTCATCCACTATACACTGACTATACAGCTCATCTGAACAATGCTCCAAGATTCTCTGGCATGGACCAAAACAAGAACTTAGGTAAAGAATAAAGGAAAATGCCTACTCGCTGTACACTCAACAAGCTATGCAATCATACCTGAACAACACGACAACCATAGGGATGCGTGGAAAGTGTGGCAACTTGGCCTTGAATAGCAGATATAATAAAATCAATATTCTTTACAGGAACACACTCTATACACTTCTGAATTACATGATTTCCATTTTGATCATGCACACATCTCATCACATGCCCATCAAGCTCTTGCGCAAGCTTTATCTTCTGGTCAAGTCCAATCATTTCAAAGGCCTAGAGAAACAAAATTTTGAAGTTGTGATTATCATAAATAACCTGTGCACAAATCATTAAGTGACAGCAACAATTAAGCCAACTCATCATCCAGATGGATCTCCAATGCCTCGAACTACAGCCTAAAGCTATCCAAAAAGTCAGTGCAATGTTATCATTATATTCAGTAAACATCATTTAAAGTAATTTATTGTTTTTGATGTAGTACACCATTTCGTATATTCAGAGTAAAGCAAAAAATTAATATGCAATAGAAGAAATAAAAACAGATTTGCAAAATTATTTCTTTAAGCCAGCTAGAGTACCTTCTGTATTACACGACAACCATACATCTGCAGACTCAATGGCAAAACCTGCCCCCTAAGTCTATCTGCAAGCTCCTTTCGCTGTTCAGGACTTCCATGTTCAAAAAACTGAAGTTGAAGAATCAGCAACATCATTTAGCACTCAACATTTAATTGCAAATTCTTATAGCAAGAGCGATGGATTGGGGTTAAAGCAGGCAGCTTATTGAGCAAAAAAAATGTAAAGCAGGCAACTGACAAGAGGTTACCTTTTGAATAACATAATTACCAAATACATCTGTCATTAACTTTGAAGCATAAGGAAGTACTTCATCAAATACAGAAACCTTCTCCTCAACTTTGCATTGTTCCAGCTTTTGCTGAATAAATCGGCTTCCATGCTGGTCAATGCTGGAATTGGACACGCAATAAAAATTAATTGTTATACTGCATATGACCTAACAAACACATTATGGAGAAAAAAGCAACACAAAGTCAGTATAGAATACTGCCTGAATTCAACTATACGCTCTGCTATATCAGAAAGTTCAATTTTTTGGGCACTGTTTGATTTTAGCTCTTCAAGTAAATAATGCCTCTTCGGGTCATCAAAGCTGCTCATTCCTCTCTGTCCTTGACTGCCAGAATAGGCTCCTGCTTTCCTACTTAAACCTTGGGGAACCCTCATGTCAATGTGGTGGCTTGGACGATTTATTCTACCTATTGCAGATGATGGTAATAGAGGATATGGAAGAGATGAGGTAGGGAACTGGGTCATGGAAATGTTAGGGGGGAAATTGTACAAACTGCTGCTGCTGATCCCCAATTTTCCAGGACTTGGAATACTTCGACTTCCAAATGTTGTATGCAACACATTCTGATCACTCATATAAGCAGCAATAGATGAATCTTTTTGATGGTTATACGCATCAATCTGGATGCTCGTATTCCCATTTGATGCAAAGCGACTTTGATGACCTGTGTTTCCAAATGTCTCATCAGAAGGATGTTGAAGATATTGCATGTGTAGAGGATCCACAAAAGAAGGTTCCGGCATTACACCATTAGACCCATAGAACTTTCCCACGTGTTGCAATCCACTTGCATGTGGACTTGTCTCTCCAGCTGAATTAGGGGCATTCCTACCATCAAACTTTAGGCCAGAGGAAGCACCAAAAGGCATTGGCACAGTTCCTTGAAAAGAATATCCAGCATAAAATGGGGGAAGAAATGGAGGACCTGGAGCGTATCCACTCATGCCATAGTGCGTCGAGTATATACCAGAAGGCTGAAAGTTAGGATAAAATGGAGTTCCTGCAGTCATACATGCTGCTGCTGAAGCATATAAAGGAGGGTTGAGCACAGGAGTATGTACAGGTGTTTGCATTCTTTGAGATACTACTTGAGACTGAAAAGGAATTTGTTGCTGTACATGTGCATGACGCTGTGACAACCTCCCATAAGATTGTTTATCATCTTGTTTCTTCTTTATACTAAGATCCTTCCTCGAATTACCACACTGAATGGAATTGCCTACCAAAGGATCAACCTCCAAACAAGTGTCTGAAGTGTTTGTCTTATTCAGCTCTCTACTTGGTGTCCCATTGAGACATGATGAGCTGGGGAAAGTTGTGGTAGAGGGATCATTCTCAGTTATTAACCTCATAGCATTTACCTCCGTGGCATGCGTATTAACACAAACATCAGAAGAACTTGGGCTTGCTTTTAATTCTCTTGATGTCCTGATAGAAGAAACTTTGGACGAAAGAGTGTGAGTATAATGATCATTTGCTTCCTCTACTCCATGACTTGGAGACAGAGACAGATTATACACAGGTGAAGGAGTCCGAGGGAAGTCTTCCTGCACATAATCCATCAGTACAAGATGGTGGGAAACATTAATGCCTTAGAACCAGGAGGAAAAAAATTTAATGAGAGAACTCAGAACTTCCATGTTAGAGATGAAGTGATCATAAAACTGTTATGTTACTGCTCTCCACTAAAAGAAATGGGAAATGAAAACTTCCACTATCAATTTCTAAAAAAGTATCTCAAGTTGCCGTTCATTGGGAAGTAGATCTTTACCCACTAATCAAACCAAGACTTTAGAGGCCATTTACGAATCAATGTTATTGTATCTGTAACCTTAATATCTTGATTTGTGTCTATCTTTATGTAGACCATAGCTGTATATT
>JAOSBL010000210.1:794563-809152 GCA_027568915.1 Erythroxylum roraimae
AACTTGCTCTGAACCGGTTTGAATCTATTAGATGCATGCTAGATAGAAATGATTAAGGCCCTTTTTCTTTTAGCCCTTGACTTAAATGACCCACCTTTCTTATTTACCCTTGCAAACCCCTTTGAGCCTTTACCCCACTTTAAAACCCTTGCTGCCTCAAAACGCATAGCCAAAACGACGTCTCCCTTCTGCTTTGTCCTGTAGCATTTTTATTCCTCAAGTAACCTCCGTTTCCTAGCTGTCCTCTCAAAAGATAAATAACATTCATTCCTTTAAATCCCTCCTTCTGCGTTATTTAATTTTCTCAATTAAGAGCACTCCTTCCTCCCTTCCACGCAAACCCTCTTTTCTTATTTAACGCCACCTCACGTTCTTCTTGATTTTGCCAATTAAAAAGCTCCAGCCAAGCCTCACCCAACGTCAACATTTCGGGCTGCTTGGTTTTATATTCTTTTGCCTCTCATGTGCTGCGTTTGGCTGTCTTGACAATTAAATTGCCACTCTTCAAACCCTGCTGCTTGTGCGTGATGTCTCCTGTGCTGTCCCTCTCGGCTGCTAGCTTGTGGGTCGTCGTTCTCCCTTGTGCATGATGTCGTTTAATTTAATTTTGTTGTCTCCTTTAGCTGATTCAAGTCCTTACTCCTCTTTGTTGCTGTAGCTAATTGATTGGACAATTAAAATGTCAGTCTTTGGTCCAGGACAATTAAAATGTCAGTCTTTGGTCCACGACAATTGTAGCTTAAAAACCTCCCAGCTCAACGCTGCGTTTTACGTTTCTGGTTGTTGCACGAGGCTATGTTTAATTAGGGTCAACGTCTAGCTCAGCTCTTTTTATCCCAAAATTGTCGCAATTCTTTTTGTTTAGTTCCAAAATACACCTTGACATAAAACAAGATTAATTTCCATTAAGTATAACTTCAAACCTCAAGAATAAAGAAAATTAACACACAAAAAGATAGAAAATAACGACACTAACAGAGAGTCTCAAAAGAAGTTTTTAGAGAATGTCGTCAGCCCAAGTGTGTGACAATGAGACTGCACATTCAGGTTTTAGCATTTGTTGATGTCACATTCTCACAAACCATATGCTCATAAAGAATTTGAGGATAGCATAAAGATGTATCCTTATGTTTGTGGACTTTTTGAGTGCTGATGAGGATGTAGTCACCAAAGTGGCCTTTGAAGTCAATATTTTGAATTGTTCTGCTTCCATGTTGGGGGATGTCTCTGATTTTAAGTTTGGTTATTCTCCCCAAAGGTGTTGGCCTTTCATAACATTTTGAGGTGTACATAAAGGTATTAGATGGAGGAAAGTTTTTGCTCTAGTGATCTATTCACTCAAAGGTAGTAGTGCCATAAGAGTTGATAGTTTGTACTCTGATCGCTTTTATGTGGAGGTCTAATTGCACATATTATGTATTCAGCCCAAAGATATTTCATAATATGTGTGGTCGGATTTTCAATAAAGATATTATTCAATGGCTTTGAGTATCGTTGTTATCCTATATTTGTGCTGATTGAAACATTGTTATTTTGTAGTCACCTTTTCGGTCAACAAAATCAGTATCACCATTAAAACCCTGACCTATTTCAATACAAAGAAGTGGATAGAAGATGTATTGAATGCCATGGAGATAGTTGAGGTTGATATGGCCATACGGACGGATAGGCCATCTCCAACTACATCCATGACCTCGAAAGTTCATAAAGCAGCCTATGAAGCCTGTGATCGGTCTAACAGATTATGTCTGATGACCATTAAGAGATCTATACCTGACCATCTACTAAGTGGACTTCTAGGCACAGACATAGTGAAGAAGTTTCTTGGTAATGTCTCCCAAAGGTACACAGTCTCGTCTAATGTTGAGACAAGTACCTTGATGAAAGAATTATTCTCCGTGAGATATACAGGAGAAGGGAGAGTAATAGAGTACACATCAAGAATGATTCATCTTCACAGTAGATTGAAGATGCTAAACATTTCTCTTCTTGATGTCTTCATTGTTCACCAAACTCTGAACACACTCCCTCCAGAGTTTAGTAATCTGGTGATGAAATATTACTCGCTTGATGAGGAATGAGACTTCAACACTTTGATAACTCATTTCGTTGCTGAGGAGGAGAAAATTAAGTTTGCTACTACTATAACCCTCGAAGTAACTAAAAGGACGACAAAGATGAAGCTCGCTAAGTTCAAAGGTTGAAAGTTCAAATCTTCTCCACATGCTGATGTTGGATAAACCAGTGCTGGTAAAGGTCCACATGACACAAAGAAGCCAACAGTATAAGGCTTAGAAGAAAAGACTGTGACCATTAGGTAACTCATTGGCTTATTAATTTATGAATCTAATTTGTGATAGTCACATTAAGTATAGATGATTCATCTTCACAGTAGACTGAAGGAGCTAAACATTTCTCTTCTCGATGTCTTCATTGTTCACCAGACTTTGAACACACTCCCTCCAGAGTTTAGTAATCTAGTGATGACTTATTACGCGCTTGATGAGGAATGAGACTTCAACACTTTGATAGCTCATTTCGTTGCTGAGGAGGAGAAAATTAAGTTTGCTACTACTATAACCCTCGAAGTAACTAAAAGGACGACAAAGATGAAGCTCGCTAAGTTCAAAGGTTGAAAGTTCAAATCTTCTCCACATGCTGATGTTGGATAAACCAGTGCTGGTAAAGGTCCACATGACACAAAGAAGCCAACAGTATAAGGCTTAGAAGAAAAGACTGTGACCATTAGGTAACTCATTGGCTTATTAATTTATGAATCTAATTTGTGATAGTCACATTAAGTATAGATGATTCATCTTCACAGTAGGCTGAAGATGCTAAACATTTCTCTTCTTGATGTCTTCATTGTTCACCAGACTCTGAACACACTCCCTCCAGAGTTTAGTAACCTGGTGATGACATATTACTCGCTTGATGAGGAATGGGACTTCAACACTTTGATAGCTCATTTCGTTGTTGAGGAGGAGAAAATGAAGTTTGCTACTACTATAACCCTCGAAGTAACTAAAAGGAAGGCAAAGATGAAGCTCGCTAAGTTCAAAGGTAGAAAGTTCAAATCTTCTCCACATGCTGATGTTGGACATAAAGAAGCCAGCAGTATAAGGCCTAGAAGAAAAGATTTTGACCATCATGTAACTCATTGGATTATTAATTTATGAATCTAATTTGCAATAGTCATATTAAGTATTTGGTGGCTATATTGCAATATCCCATGTTCGGGGCTAGACCCTATAATTGTGAACTGAGTGTACTGTGAGTAATTAGAATGAATTGCATGCTCATGCATCATTGTCTATTCACACACATTTGAATATTTATTGTTGGCATTTTAAAATAATTGTTCATGCATTCATTGACATTTTTTGGGTATAATTGACTGATTAATGCAATGTAAAATGTGAATTGTGAATTATTTGTGATAAAAATTTATTTGAAGATTGTTGTATTATTTTAGGAATTTCTGAAATTTGGGGAGTTTTGGACTAGGAATTATAGCCAGTAACATTGTGACATGTGGCAGTATAACACAGTGACATAAGTATTACATGCAGAAGGACACGTGGTTACGTGTTTTAGACGAGAAATTTTCCTACAGCTTGTGTTGTTCTTCATTTGGTTTTGATCTTCACCGTATACAACAACACCAGAATCCTTTTAAGTCATCAATCACTGAAACACCTGATACTTAATGGATACATAATAATCCAGAGATTGGTCTGTTTCATTTATCCCTCCATTCTCCGAAAAACCTTTTCTTCAATCTCACTGTTGGGCTTTTGTTGAAACATCAAGTAAGTTGTGTTTAAGTTTTCTAGATGTTGTGTCAATGATTTTGATGATGTTTAGTGTTAGAAATAAATTCATGCATGAAAGTTAGTCTCGGTGTTATTAAACTAAAGAATCTGAAACTGATGAGAATGTGGAAACTGTACTAAATATGTGAAATTTGAATTTAGAGTTCTGGAAATACACTATGATGAAAAGTTTAGGATGAAATGGAAATGTTGTTGCATCTGATACAGAGAAATAGAGAAGTGTAGAATAAGAGTAGTCGTTATTCATAGTGCTCTGTCTTAGTTTTCTTTCCTGTGAATATGCGGGTTATTGGTGATTATTATATAAGCTTGCATTCGATGTGTTTAGAGCGTGTACTGAGCATAGAAATACAGAATATATGAGTTTGGAATGGAGAGTAATATATCTAAAAAATTTTGAGGAAGCACGCACGGGTGTGCGCAAAAGTTACACACCCGTGACAAAAGTTTCTGGGTTATTAATGCAAGTGAAAGTCACGATCGTGAAATGAGAAGTAGAAATAGGTTCTTTTTGGATGCCTAAAGTCACGAGGGTGACTCTGCTGAAGGAGAAGCAATCTCACGATCGTGACTCTCCTGCTTAAAGTGGGAACTCACGATCGTGTACAGTTACAATCGTGCACCCGAGGGTTCTTCTCACATTGAACAGTTTTGCTTCTTTTGATCATAACTCCTTCTCCCGACATCCAAATGACCTGATTCTTCAACCAATAGATTCCTAACACATTGTTCTACCTCTCCATAAAAATTGGTAGCCTTATGATTTGTTTTGGAAAAGAGTGATTGAATTAAAGTGAGGGAATCTGTTGGAATAGTATGAACTGGAATATTTTACTGAACATACTTCGGTATTTTGGTTATATCTTGGTCTATAGAGTTCCAAGTGAGTTGATTCTTAATTCAAATGAAGCTAGAGACATAAAGTTTCAAATTTTTTGAAGAAGTCAAACTGTAATTCTAGTTTTAAGAATTCCAAAATCTGTCTGAAGTTGAGTTATGAGTTCTGTTATATCTTAAAAACAGACTGAGATATTTGGATTATAACTTTCAGTGTATTGAATCAAATTGAATGATCTTGAGTCATTAGCAACCTAAGACACAGAGGAACAATTGCCTAGAAGGAAGTGTTATTTAAATCCTTAATTTTTTGGATCTTAATGATCATACACAGTTGACCTAAATGGAATGCTTTCAGAAACAAATGTAATAGAGAATGAATGATGGAATTTTAGTTCAATTGGAGTATAATTAATGTGTACAGCAATGTATGGCAGAAATATACCCGAGAATTTGTCATTAAACATGCATGATACATGAAGCATTGATAAATGTGTTTATTCTCTTACATAAGCGCACTAGTAATATGAAATTGTTTTTATTGCATATAGACGAACAACTAGAACGACCGCTTTCAGATATTGCCAGAACGTCAACGCAATAGACTTAAGAGAGCAGCTGTGAGTAACCTAAGATGGTCTCACTTTATTTGTACTGTATATTACTAAATTGTATTGTTATTTTATTGAAATGCACTGGTACGTACTGATTGTGTATTGAATACTGGACAATATCTGTCCTAGGCGTTTGATACATGCAAACAATATTGGAAGTGCTACTTGTATATGAATATGACTATCTAAATGATTTCTGATTCTTAACTTAAAAGTTGAATGGTGGACCTAGTCCGATGACTACTGTGCTGATACTATTACTGTGACTGTTATCGTGACTGTTTTACTATGATAATACATGTAAATAAAAATGATTAAATTCGATGATTGAACTGTGGCATGCATTTTATTTCAATGCATGCAATATAAAGGCAGTTGTGACTAGTATTGCTACTGACTGATTGAGAGTGTTACTGAAAGAGTTTAATGCTCTGTGGTAGAGCCTATGGTTCCCTCTGATTACTGAGCTCGGTGTCCGCAACAGTCACAACACTATAAAAACGAATGTATGTCTCATACATAAAGCATACATATCTGATTGAAATTCATTGAATGATTTGCAAAGCTATAATGAAATGATTGATTGAATGAAATGTTGACTGTACTGTTACTTGTTAGCAATAGAACTTGGTGTTTATCCAGTGGATATGAATTGTGTGACTGTAAACACTGTGTGACTATATGATGATTGTAATTGTTACATGAGTGAACCATTGAGGATTGTTACACTACTGAGTTTGCAAAACTCATCAAAATTGCACCGTTGACTATTTCAGGTATGAGAGCGAGACGACCTAGCTTCTAAGACTCCATAGAAGTAAATTTTGTACAACTTGACATCAGAGATGGCTCAAAGGTTTGTCAGCTGAGATTGAAGACATTGTTGTTTTTATCTTTGTTATTCCTCATATCTGTAGCATACTGTATAGACTGAGCTGTTTATGCTCATAGGATGATGTTTGAAATGAATGCTACAATGTAACTATGGTTTTTGATATAAAATGAGGAAGTTTTGGGTTTTAACAAATGTGATGTATGATTTTTAATTATGATGCCATATGATAAAGTGAAAGTGAGATAGTTAACATGTCATTTCTGTCGGGCATGCGCACGGGTTACCAAAAGGGAGCACGTGTATGTGTTAGACGAGAGTGGGATGTTACATATATAATGGAGCATCTGATCAAGATGCTTCCACGATGCAGGGGTTTATATCCAGGATAAAGCTAAATAAAGGAAAGGAGAAACTACTGGTTCACAGCAATGAAGAAGTAGAAGTAATATCTATGGGGAATGTATGCACTGAACCTTATTGTAAGGTTCATCTGGGTTTTACACGACACATTTTATATGTGATCTGTTGATCAATTTTGGACAAAGAGGGTTAATGTTTTGTTTTTAATGCTTCTGTTGTATAGTTGTTGTTTAATGCAAAACATAATGGTGTAACTTTCTTGTCATATGGTTTGTATAGAATGTGTCTTACCCAGAATTAGATATATGCTTCTTCGTATCTTACTAAATAAGTTATGAAATGAAGAATTCTGATGATGAGAAGTCATACATGGTGTGGCATAAAAGTTTAAGCCACATTTCCAGAGCTAAGGTTGAGAGATTGGTAAAGGAAAGCAAAGCATTTCTAAATTCTAGATTATGATGATTTGAGAACATGTGCTGACTGTTGTAGGGGTAAGTTGACTAATAAGGATGTTGAGGTCAACTCATGCCTTTGACTTGTTAAGTCTGATAATAAAGATATCTGTAGACCTTATACATTTGCATTATGCATATGCAATTCTAAATGTATTATGACATTTGTTAATGGTTATTCCCGTTATAGTTATGTGTTCTTGCTTAAAGACTGAAGGTTGAGAACCAATTGGGCAAATTCATCAAGATAGTCAGATTTGACCGTGGGGGAAAATATCGTAGCAAACATGGTGCTTTAGGACTTTAAAAGGTTCGTTTGTCAGATATTTGGAATCAGCTAGAATAGTGACTTAATTCTCTATACTGAGTAGTTCTGAGCAAAATGGAGTGTTGCTGAAAGGCATAACTGCACCCTTAAGGAGTTGAAGAAGTCAATGCAAAACATGGCTATTATACCTGATTATCTAGAAGTTTGGAAACTCAGCCTTGCACCCATTCGTGTATGGGATTGCCCTAAGGTAGTATAATCTTGAAAAGAAAGATTGTATGCTTGTTCCGCTCATTGCTATTTAGTAAGATATCTCAACCATTTTAAGGCTACAACTTTTACTGTATAGAAGGTGAGACTAGAATAGTGGAATCACAAACAACTAAGTTTCTAGAATATGATGTCTATGATAATTGTGGGCTGTTTGACCCTTTGGATGATATATCATGTACCCGGTACTCATATAGTTAGATCCGGTGGATCTAGGTCTCTATATAGGAACATGAATCTATACCTGTACACACAGTGGTTCATGGGGTACAAGATCTAATGCAATTAGGTAAATCCATTAGAGTAAGACAACCTGCTATCTCATCTGATTACATTGTCTATCAGGTGTACAAGATTATGATATTAGACATGTTTTGAATCTATTTAGTTTTACAGAAGTTATTTCTGGACCTAATGCGGATGTGTGGTGGGATGTAATAAATGCCGAGATGCAATCTATGAAGCATAGTAAGGCTTGGGAGCCAGTTGATTTACAGCGAAACTGCAAACTCATCAGTTGTAAATGAAGATTAGATCTAAAGGATTTCAGGATAGAGTTCAATAGTTTATGGGCTGGCTCAGTTGCCTGATGGTTCACTCAGGAATGAATGTTTACTTTGATGTTACTATTTCTCTCGTATCCTCGTAGGGCACATTTTGAGTGATTATGGCAATAGTAGTTCATGATGATATAGAGTTACATTAGATGACTGTCAAAACTGCTTTCATGAGTAAAGACCTTTATGAAGAGGTCTATATGGTACAACCTGAAGGATTTAAGGATCCAGATGTAACTTACATAGTTTGCTCGTTATGTAGATCAATATATGGTTTACTTCAAACCTTTCAAAAGTGATACCTTACAGTTGATGAGGTTATGACCTCTTTCGGCTTCATGAAAGATAAAGTTAAGAAGATGCTTGTACTATGAAATAAGGGGGAGCAAAGTTATCTTCCTATTACTGCATATGGATGATATATTGCTCACATCAAATTACTTGACTATGTTGTATAAGGTTAAGCAACTTTTGGTCAAGAACTTTGAAATGAAGGACCTTGGCGTAAAATCTTTTATTCTAGGTATTCATCGGGACAAATCTCAACACGCATCAGGCTTCTCACAAAGAGCATATATTGCGTGTGTGTTACAAAGGTTTAATACGGTTAAAAGTAAACTTGTTATAGCTCCTATCTCTCATAGTGAGAGATAATTTTTGGCACAGTATCCAAAGAATAAAGTAAAGAGAGAGGTTATAGGGATGTTTTGCATTCTAGTATGGTTGATAGTCTTATGTATGCTCGGTTATGTACTAGGCAGGACATTGCATTTATTGTTTGACTGTTTGGTCAGTATTTGGTTAACCTAGGAGTAGACCATTGGAATGCAGTCTAGCGACTGTTGAGATACTTAAAGGAACTAAGGATTATAAGTTGACATATAGCACAATCAACAGACTAAACCTCGTAGGAAATTCAGATTCAAATTTAGCTATGTGTCTAGATGATCGAAAGTCCACTTAAGGTTACAATTTTAAGTTTGCAGATAGTACAATGTCGTGGAAGAGTGTCAAGAAGACACGGGTGACTTCCTTGATGATGCATGCAGAGTGCATGCTATGGGGCTGCTTTACAGACGATTTAGCTCCAAAACTTGATTTCTAAGTTGTCTATGGTTGATTCAGTGGCTAAACCCATTCGGTTATACTGTGGTAATCTTCTTACTATGTTGTTTAATAACAATAAAGAATATCACATGGTCTTAGCATTAAAGGTCAAATATTTGAACATAAAGGAGTTGATATGAAAAGGTGGCATTAAGGTTTGGAGCATTTAAGAACTGAGGAAATGATAGTCGATCCTTTAACTAAAGAACTTTGCCCACTTGTATTTGTGACACAAGTATACAGTATGGGTGTTTTGACGTCCTTAGATACTGTTAGTTAGGAGATCGTTATGTTTGCTCTATGTACATTTATACATTTGATGTATTATGACGATATGATGGTTTATTAATAAAGATGATTATGGTTTATCATTTGTAATACGTGTAATTGTATATTATCACAATACATAAAAAAAAGTCTTAAGATCTGTGTCGATCTTAAGCATTTAAAGGTCATTGGGCATATATATAGATTTGACCTTGTGCCTATGTCATTTAGAAGCATACAATTTTATATGGATATCTATGAAGTTTGACATGACATAGGGGGATATAAGTTTTTAATCCTATAAAAGTTTTCTAATGCAATTTAACATTCAGTTGAATAACATAAAAGTTTTCTCTAATGTAATAGTGTGACTTAACCTAGTTTTTAAACTAGAGTCAACGCTGCAATTAGTTATTGTCCAAGGGGGAGATTGTTAGACATTTTGTAATTTCCCATAAACTTGGACAATATTTAATTGCATTTTCAGTTTTTGAATAACTTATTGGTTAAATTGCGTAATTTGATCATGATAAAGATAATAAAGTGACTCAATAAATGACTTAAATCAATGGGTTGAAGTCTGGGTGAAAAATAAATCTCAATTAGTGTGGATCAGACTCATATTGGACTTGTAATGAGGAAGCCCAATATGAAAGGTATATATATATATAAAAGTTAAGGTCTCCTGCAGTTGCTCATATATCAATCGTAAGCATAAGGATTCTCTGATCTATTAAGAGAGATTACGTTTTGAGAAACTGTAAAAAGACATTAACCGCGTGTCTGTGAATGCTTTCTGTAAAGGTCTCAGGAGATTGGATCTCACTTTAGCCTTGAAAATTATTTTAAAAGTTCAAATAGAATCGAAATCAGGTATTCCATATTTTCTTTATTTTTAACCCTTTTACAAACTATTCCGGAAGAGACAATAAGGTGTATTCTATTTGTTACGAAACTTACTCGAAAAGACGTTGTCTGGTTGTTTCCCACCATGCCTTTCTGTTGCTGCCTAACGTTGTCCTGTTTTGCTTTTTTTGGTTGTCTCCCACCATTAATGCCTTTCTGTTGCTGCCTAACGTTGTCCTGTTTTACTTTTTTTTATCGATATAAATGTTATTGTGGGCGTGCATGATGAAAATTAAGAGAAAAAAAAACGTGGACAAATTAAATTCCAGTGAGTTAGAAGCACAGGGCCATTAGAGTAGTAATCTAATCTTCCCCACAACACTATGGCTCCAAATTAAATTCTGCAAAGTGGAATGAAATTTCCTCCCACATTAATTGGAACGACACAGCTGGAACCCATATTTCAGGAAAACATTTATCGTATTTACTTGATAATTTTTCCTTTTGTGTGTGGTCAAAATCCTTAAAACAGAAGACTGAAGAGGGTCATGTATGGCTGGACTTTTAGGCGTTAAAACAAACAGACAAGCAAAGAAAATATTTAAATAAATTTATTGTAAAAAGGCAAATTACCAAATGACCAAACAGACAAGAACTAATGGGTTTAATGATTAATGATTAAGATTTTGTTAAATATAAAATTTGTAACCTAATTTTTTTTTTGGTAACAGATAAACTCACAACCGTTATCCTTAAAATATGTACTGGGTAAATCATTGCGTAAATCATTGCACTAATGCAATAATTTGTAAATCACACCAATTGGGTACTCTGCATTAGGCAAGTCTTGTACGACAGGCTCGATCGAGAGAACGTAAGTAGGAAGATTTGAACGTAAAACCTTTTGACCCATGCCCCCACTCCACCAATTCGACCACTTTTTAGGAGGCAACCTAATTTTGTTCTTTATATCTAATTTCTCTATTTCAAATTGTGAAATTCTCTAATTGTTTAAATAATTTTTATTATATAACATAATGCGATGCACAATTAAGACAATTAAGCCCGAGCTAGTGCCTCACTATCTCATTCAGCCTAAAATTTGAAGTTAATAGGTCAGATTTGGATTAACTAATTGATTCGATCAAGTCTAAAAATTAAATTACAAAACAATGAGTAATAATTTCAAATAAGTTTATATCAATATAAAATGGAGAGGATACAATTATATTATATTATATAATTAATTTTATTTTTAAAAAATTAAAAAGTGTTTACATTGTCTTTTATTTTAGTAATTTAACATTTTCCTAATGAAAAATATATAAATATCTTCAATCTTGAGTAATTAATTTAATTTATCTTATAATTTATTTTTAAAAATAGTTAAATTTTTTTGCTTAAAGACATAATTATATTGGCATTTACTTTTTTTTTTTGAAATCAAACAAAGAAAACTTCATTAATAACAATTGTCCGCAGCTAAAGCTGAAGAAATACAAGCAGGGAAAGATAAATCCCAATAAACAAGACCTGACATAGAACTAGCACTTCTCGCAAGAGTGTGAGCTGCACAATTCGCAGATCTTTTACAAAACCTAAAATGAATATCATTAATGGAATTACAAAAACATAAGCAATCATTAACAATGAAATCATGAAGAAATGTAATTAGTAATTTAATTTGTTAGTTAGTAGCAGTTATTAGTTAGTTTTCTGTATTTGGGCTTTTGTGTATATAGTCCAACTATTTGTACATAATGAAAATAAGTCCAGAAGAGCATTTTGATCTGGCTCCCAAAACTAGTCTTCGTCCCTTCTCTATTCTCACTGGTTCTCATTTCCGATCATATTTTGACATGGTATTAGAGCCACTGGCGATGATCGACCATTGTTTTTGAGCTTTCTTTCTTTTTTTGCATTCGTTCTTCTATTCTTTGCATTTTCTCCATTTTTTGAAACCCTATTCGTTCATTCTGCGTTTTCCTCAATTTTTGAAATCCTAATTTGTTCATTCTCTGCTTTGCCTTGGTTCAAGTAATTCATGACGATCGATTATCCAGAGTCGTCGCAAGCTTCTCTTAACACAAGTGTTAAGATTGATTTTAATCATCCTTTGTATCTTCATCCTTCAGACACTCCTGGCACATTGCTTGTTTCGCATCAACTCACTGGAATAGAGAACTATAGTGTGTGGAGTAAGTCTATGCGAATTGCATTGCTGGCAAAGAATAAAATTGGTTTTGTTGATGGAACTTGCTCACGGGATGATTTAGAGCCGGCTCTTCATCCTCAGGGGGAGCGTTGTAACGCCACTGTTCTTTCCTAGATTCTTAATACGGTTTGCAAGGATCTCTCTGTTGGCATTGTCTTTGCCTCGAGTGCTGCTCTCGTTTGGAAAGATCTGAAGGAAAGGTATGATAAAGTGGACGGGTCTCGTATTTTCTTTCTTCATCGTGAAATAGCATCACATTCTTAAGGTACTGCTTCGGTCTCTGCTTATTTCACCAAATTGCGTCTTCTCTGGGATGAATACGATGCTTTGGTTCCATTTGCCTCTTGTGATTGTGCCATGTCTCGCAAGAATTCTCAGAATCTTTTGCAGCAGCGTTTGTTTCAATTTCTTATGGGTCTTAATGAGACTTACTCAGCTGTGCAAAGTCAAGTGCTTCTCATGCAGCCTTTGCCTTCAGTAAATCAGGCAAATTCGATGCTTCTTCAGGATGAAGCTCAACGCCAGCAATCCTCCTTGGTTACATTGACTAAACCTACTACTCTTTATTCCTCTAATACTCGCAGGAGGTTTCAGGGAACTTGTGATCACTGTGGGATTAAGGGGCACAAGAGGGAGTCCTGTTACAAGCTCATTGGTTTTCCTGTAGATTTTAAGTTTACTAAGAAGAGGGCTAATAATGTTACTTGCTCAGGAGATGATGATGATGACTCCGATGCTAAGTCAGTAGTTCACTCGGTTGCTCCTCCATCTTCTTCTGCTCCGGTTTTTACTCCAGAGCAATATCAGCAGCTCCTGAATCTTTTGAGCAAGGAATCTTCTCCTCCGGTCCCTGCTGTTGCACACATGGCAGGTATGGCTTCTTCATACCAGTCTAGCTTCATTGAATGGATACTAGATACTGGTGCTTCAAATCATATGACTTTTAACTTTCATTGCTTGCATTCTACTGTTGCCTGTGCTTCTAAACATGCTTGTGTTAAGTTGCCGAATGGTAATTCTACTACTGTTACACACTTAGGCTCACATTCCCTTTCACCTGTTCACACCATCACCAATGTTCTTTATGTACCCGACTTCAACTTTAATCTCATTTCTGTTTCAAAGTTGACCAGAGACCTCAACTGTCTTGTCATTTTTTATCCCAAATTTTGTATCCTACAGGACCTTTGCAGTGGACTGACACTGGAGATTGGTAAAGAGAGAGCTGGTCTTTACATTTTGCAACCATTATCATGTCAACCGAAGCCTCTGTCTTGTGTTGTTGATGCTAGTATCTCTTGTACTGGTATTTCTTCTTGTTTGTTTGTCAATAATGTAAAAACTCAACCTTGTACATGGCATGCTAGACTTGGCCATTCTTCTGTTTCTGTTATGAATAAAATTCCAGATTTGAATTTCAATTTGCACAATTGTGATGATATTCATTCTTGTCATATCTGTCCATTGGCTAAACAACCTAGACTTCCTTTTCCTTTAAGTACTAACCGAGCAACTAAACCTTTTTCCCTCATCCACATTGACCTTTGGGGACCTTATCGGATCTCCACACATAGTGGCCACCGTTATTTTCTCATCATTGTTGATGATTTTACCCATATGACATGGGTTTATCTCCTCAAACTCAAAAGTGATGCCATTTTAACCTTACAAAGTTTCTTTACCTTGGTCAAAACTCAATTCTCCGGTATTATTCAAATTGTCCGAAGTGACAATGGCACTGAATTTTCAATGACATTGGTCAAACCTTGTTCACATCCCTTGGTGTTATTCACCAAAGTTCTTGTACACATACTCCTCAGCAAAATGGAGTTGCTGAGAGAAAGCATCGACACCTTTTAGAGGTTGCCAGAGCCATTAAGTTTCATTCCAACATGCCTTCTAAATTCTGGGGAGAGTGTATTTCCACGGCTTGTTACATCATTAATCGTTTACCTACCTCTGTCCTTAAATGGATATCACCTTATGAAGCCTTATATCTTAAACCACCATCCTTTGATCACTTTAAAGTCTTTGGTTGTCTTTGCTATGCTACTGTCACTCCCTATGTTGATAAATTTTCACCTAAAGCTATTCCTTCAATTTTTATGGGTTATTCTACTGT
>JAOSBL010000210.1:1208076-1219286 GCA_027568915.1 Erythroxylum roraimae
CGTGACCATTGCAGAACATTGCAGACAGCTGTTGGTGTTTTTGGTGGTGGGGACTACACTGATAGGATGGATGTACTACTGCCACTTATGGTGGCAAATGCTGGAAACAGTGGTAGAGCAGCAATTTCAAGTCTCAATTCCCCACCATTTCTTGCAGTGGAACACTGTAGAGATCGTTTGGTGCGTCTACTATGTTCTCTTTTTATGTTTCCTTTGATATCATGTACTTATAAACTGAACTATTCAGTATGCTATCAACGACTACACACTCTAATGAAGTCTAGAGCTTGATGCTTAACTCAATATATTTATGTTTGAGCTGATGCAATGATATCCATTTCCACACCCTCTCATAGAGAATAAAAGATTTCAATCTTCCACATCTGCTTGTCAACTTTGAAGTCCATAAAAGCATCCTTAATTGTAGTTATTTCCCACAGGGTACTTGTCCTTGTCATGGGAGGCAAAATGTCAGCAACTATCAATTACTTTTTCCTGCAATTGATTTTTCACCGGCAAGTATAAACTCTCTAATTATGGATCTGGCCAAGTTTGGTTACTTGCTTAATTCTTTCTTTTCTTCTTTATGTTACTGCTCCATTCAATTACCCATTTGTGGTTTTGTTCAGATATAAACTGATGAGGACACACTGTGGAAGGCCGATGTGAGAGAGACTTCTGATGAACTTGCTGCCAGGGGATTGAAGTTCATGAACTGGTTGGTTGATCATTACTCGCATTCATATGGCGTTGGTTGTGTAAGGATAGTTTGATGGGAGTGCCAAAGAGCATAAACAGGATTTTATCTTCGGACTGCAACTAGAAGCTATGCCACATATTGATGCGACTTGAATCTTCTTGGCGCCCAGTAATTGATTTTTACGATTTCCACCAACTAAGAAACTTCAGTTCATATTTGTTTGCAAGAGACATCTTAGTAATGTTGTTAAGCCTTTTGAAGGTTAAAACATTCAAATTCTCACATCCTTGTTGCATTGCCATATGTTTATAGATAAGAGTTCCTGAGCTATTCTTGACCTGGCAAGTTCAGATCATTCCTGGGATAAAATAACATCTTTAAAGCATTTCATAGGTGGTAGTTTTTAATGGACGAGGAAGGAGAAAGAGATAGCAATAGTCACTCATAGTGGGGTTTTGTTCCATACCTTAAATGCATTTGGAAGCGACTGTCATCCATTGCTGAAAAAAGAAATGTGCCAGCGGCAAGTTTCATCACGCTTTTTTTCTCTCAAATCATACACTGATATAGCCATTAGGTTCTTGTGGGTGCTTAAGTTCTGAACATTTCCATAACCTCTACTTTATTTTGATGTTCTGATCTGATGCAAATCCTATGATATCTTTCTACTACTGTTTAGACTTTAGCTGAGCAGGAGATGATTGTGTTTCAAATATAACATTGTTTTTGAACAAAAGGGAAATGTATTCTGGGTGTGCTTCTCTGCTCTGTTGTGCTCTACGGTTTCTACATGAATATCTTGGTTCACTTTCTATTTAGAACTCATAAATATTTGTTGGAAGTTATGGTTTACGTTAGGGAAATGCCATGCATCCTTCATTTTAACATCTAGATACCGTGTATTGGTGCTCCTAATTATGTTGTTGTTCTATCTTTCCCTGAAGTAATAAGAAATAGTTTCTAATATGTACTCGCAGCTTTGCAAATTGCGAGCTTCGATCAATGATCATTGTTGACAGAAGGTGAGTTTCTTGTGTTTTATAAAACCTGGCGAGGAATGTATCGTCCTGTTTCAGATTCTTATGCTCTCTTCTTCTTTGTCAAGCATATGGCTGTGTCAGATCCTTCAACAACTAACTATCCTGGAAAAATTCCTGCTGGCCTAGATCAACCAAGTAATTTTTCAGAGGAGGATAATCTAAAGGACCGAACACATTGACCTGAAGTTGAGCCTGGGTTTAGTAATGATGATGTAATATTGTTGCCCATTCTTGGAATCCTATGACGTCTTTATTATGCTATTTCTATTGTTATTGTCAGAATGGATGCTTTACTTGATATCTATTTAGAATTAATTCAAAATTTTATAATTGTTAAAATTCGTTTTAGATTATCTTAAAATAAGTCTTAGATTATCTTTAATCTTATCTTATAAGCTAAATTTGTTGGCTGAAATATCTATTTTAGTTTTTTGTATTTTGCTTATATAAGACAACCAAATTTAATAATAAAATGGTATGGGAGTGTTGCGTATTCTTTAATCTTTTTCTTATCCCATCTTATTCATCTTCTTTTTTTAAAAATCCCAATATGGTATCAAAGCCTTAGATCCTTGAAGGACTGTGAGATTGAGTGAGACAATACAAAGATAGACTTCCCATGGCTGCCAACAATTTAACATTTATCTCACCCCCAAGTTTTAATGGTGAAAATTATCTAGTATGGGCTGTTAAGATGAAAGCTCATTTAAAAGATCTTAGCTTGTGACAATGGGTAAAAAATGAAAGGGAATTACCACCTCTGGTAAACAATCCAACACTCAATCAGATAGGGGCTCATGAAGAAGAAGAAGCAAAAGCTCCAAAAGCTTTATCTATAATTCATTCTGCTGTCTTAGAAGTAATTTTCATAAGAATAATGACTTGTGAAACTAATAATGACTTGTGAAACAGCTAAGGAGACTTGGGATATGCTGAAAGAATTATATCAAATCAATGAAAGAACAAGAAGGATGCAAATCTTAAATCTCAAAAGAGATTTTGAGACTTTGAGCATGAAAGAAAAGGAGACCATACAAGAATATTCTGATCGGCTGATAAATGTGGTGAACAAAATTCAATTACTGGGAGAAGATTTACCTGATAGCAATATTGTAGAGAAAATGCTTATAAGCTTGCCTGAAAGATTTGAGTCTAAAATTTCATCTCTTAAAGATTCAAGAGATATCGGTCAAATAACTTTACCAAAATTGAGTAATGCTTTGCAGGCTTAGGAGCAAAGAAGAGCTATGAGAAAAGAGAGAATTGAATAGAAAATTGAGGGAGCCTATCGAGCAAAGGTTTCATCATCAAAGAAGAAAGGAAATATTCCTCAATGTGGCCATTGTGAGAAGTTTGGTCATGAAAAGAAAGATTGTTGACACAAAAGAAAGCCTCAATACTATAACTGCAAAAGATTTGGTCATCCGCAAAAGAATTGCAGATCTAAAAAGAAGAACATCCAAATTTGGTTGAAGTGGCTAAAGAAGAAAATCTTTTTTAGATTTGTTGGTGAGAAGTACACTAAGATGTGTTTGGAGAGACTTGCTCCAATAATTGCAGGTTGATGAGAAGGGCATCAACGGGAATTGGTGAAGAGAAGTGCTTCACATAATATTCTGAAGATTAGGAGAGAAGTGCTTCATCCTTGAACTTTTGAATTAAGAGGGAATGTTGAGAATTAATTCAAAATTTTATAGTTGTTAAAATTACTTTATAATAGGTCTTAGATTATCTTAGAATAAGTCTTAGATTATCTTTAATCTTATCTTATAAGCTAGATTTGTTGGCTGAAATATCTATTTTAGTTTTTTGTATTTTGCCTATATAAGGCAACCAAATTTAATAATAAGATGGTATGGGAGTGTTACGTATTCTTTAATCTTTATCTTATCCCATCTTATTCATCTTCTTTTCTTTAAAATCCAACATTATCTTTTGAGGATTAATTCAGTGATACTATAAAAACATCTTCATTCAAGCATTGAAAAAGGCTGTATATGTCCTATCTTATTTGCACGTGTATGTTTTTTTTATAATAATTGATGGTTGCTTCAAGCACCAACTTGTAAATGAAACATGAGTTATAGTGAATGAACCTGAGACAACTGTAGAGTTGATAATAAACCATCCAAAGCATACTCGAAGGCTCTAAGGATAAAATGTAAACATAGAAAATTTTTGCTAGATTTCATAAGAATGACGATCATCAGTTATCTGTAAAGCATCATACTGTATTATCTTTCTCAACCTTGAAAATAGCAGAAGCAGAAACTTTTCAGGAGACGCATGAAAGAAGCAATGAGCCTCTCCAAGCCAAATTCAATCCTTCAATTTTGCTTCAAGACATCATAGAAGGATAGTGGCTGCTTCTTGGACTCGACACATAGCTCCTGGAAGAACAAAAAGATGATGTTTTAAACAAGTAATGCACCAACCAAGCAACAAGCAACTTCATTTCAATATATGACACATACCTCTATTGCTATGGCTAAATGCAGAATTATTACTTCAACCCATCGATGACCAATTATTTGTAATCCAATCGGAAGTCCTTTTTTGTCGTAACCAACCTGCATAACAGACAAATTTGGCTTGCTTGACATTGAACTCTTGAAATAATGGAAAGATGTTGATCATGGTCAAGTGAGACATTGAAGGTAACTCATGGAAAGATGTTGATCATGCATCAGTATCATGTATCATGTATGACATAAAAAGATGTTGTACTCAACATAACAACACAAAATTGAAAAGGAAACTTCGTGTTTTTCATAACCCAGCTGCGATTATTCCTATTTGCGAGCATTGATATGCACCAATTATGCATCTCCACCGAAATAGAAAAGACGTTGTTATGTACTTTAGTGTAGGATCTAATCACGGGAAAAGCCACCTCTTTTTCCCTACCTGAGTTCTCCCCTTTTTCTGAAGAAGCCATTGTTGGTGTTATAGAGCCCATTTATTTAGGAGATCTTTATCATGAGCCTAGTGAGGGAACATACTCGTGAGCTTTGACACCAAACTCTAACCTAAAATTTTAAGACAATAGGTTTATGGGTTCTTTCCACTTATATGCCCTCACTAATATTATCTATTTTCAATGTCGATTTCCACTCACACTTGGAATCCAACATCTATGCCAACACAACGAAGAGACCTTTCCTCAATAGGATCTTGTGCAGTTGCTGGTGTTTTTTTAATCTGACGGTTATGTTTTTCTTGATAAAAGTCTATTTTGATAAAATGCATTGAAATATCAGTTTATACATGTTGGGGCCAAAAAAAGATTGTAGAAGCCTTGTAAGGTTTAGGTTTTCCACTTGTTGCGTTGACAAAACTGACAACTCTGCACAAAGTTAGCCATTGCTGATTTCTTTCCCTCCAAAAAAATTTTATGTGCACCATTTGCAAAGTCTTTTGGAGCCCTTTGTGGGTCATATTATGAATGTCTAAGAGTATGGTTTGCATTAGGGGAGAATTGGATAACAAATAGACCTTTCCCTTCGAAAAAGATCAAGTCATCCCTTACTTCCTTAGCAGCTTCAGCCTCTACCTTCTTTATGTTGTCCCACTGTTGTTTCAAGCCATTCGAGGCTTTCACTTCTTATTGAAGGGCATCAAAAATGTCAGTTCGTAGCTTAGAAAGAGCAAAGAGCTAGCCATCCTCCTCATCACGTTAGGAAAGTGCATCGGCAGCTCCGTGAGTCGCCTTGCTTTATACTCCACCCTAAAATCAAAACTCATTAGTTTACTAATCCAATGTTGTTGAGGTGAGCTGATTAACCTCTGTTTTAACAAAAATTTTAGGCTGAAGTGATCGATCCTGATGAGGAAATACCTCCCCTAAAAATATGGTCTTTAGTGGATCACAGCTTTGGCAAGACCAATAAGCTCCCTTTCCTACATTGTGAGTTTATAATGACGATCTACCAATTTTTTGTTGAAAAATGCAATTGGATGGCCTTGTTGTTGTAGGACCGCTCCAATACCACCACCGGAGGCATCAGATTCCACCACGAACTCTTCCTCAAAATTAGGCAATCTCAAAACAAAGGTTTCAGGAAGAGCTTTCTTCAAGTTAGAGAAGGTTGAATATGCCTCATTCTCTCATTGGTATGCATTTTTCTTCAACAGGCTAGTCAGAGGTGCTCCTATTTGCCCATAATTTTTTATACATTTCTTGTAGTACCCTGCTAATCCTAAGAAGCCCCTGAGAGCCTTGGTCTATTATGGTACTGGCCACTCTACTATCGCCTTAATCTTGTTTACATTCGCTTCCACTCTTTCACCATGAATAATATGAGCAAATACGTCACCTGATTCTCCCCAAATTTGCACTTTGATTTCTTAAGAAAAAGATGGTAAGCTCACAACAATTCAAAAACTAAACACATATGTTGAATATGCTCAATCCAAGTCTAAATATATATAAAAATGTCATTAAAGAAGATTAAGAGAAACTTACGTAAATAAAGCCTAAACACCTTAATCATTAAACTTTGAAAAGTAGAGGGAGCTTTGGTCAACCCAAAGGGAACTGCTAGGAATTCGAAATGCCCATGGTGTGTCTTGAAAGCTATCTTCTCTATATCTCGACGATCCATTCTAACTTGACGGTATCCTAAAAGAAGATCTAACTTTGTGAAATATCATGCTCCATGTACTCACCCACTATTGGGATAAAAAACTTACTCTTTACTGTGTGATTGTTAAGCTCCATATAGTCTACAAAAAACCTCTATGTCCTATCATATTTCCTCACTAGTAGACTAGCGAAGAAAAGGGAGATCGACTTAGCCTTATTATTCCTTGTTGTAGAATAGCCTCACATTGCTTCTCTATCTCATCCTTTTAAAGGTGATGATAACATTAAGGTTGCACCATCACCGGTATAGGTCCCAACATTTAAGGAATTCTGTGATCACAACTTCAACTTGGTTATAACCTTGAAGGTTCCGTAAAAAAATTTGCAAATTTTTCCAACAATTTTTCTATAGCGACATAGGTCAAATGTTATCCCTTCATTATTGATACTCTTAATTCAACACTAGGAACTTGCACCTTCCGCTGCACTTTTTTCCCATCCAGATCAAAACTCATCATTAGACACCCAAAATCCCAGATCATAGGGCCTAACGTACACATCCATTTAACCCCTAAAATAATATCAAAACTATCCAAGGGAATAGAATAAAAGTCAGTGGTAAAAGAATCAAAATTAACATGTAGAGTTACCAACTTATAGATGCCCAAATCGGGCACCTTTTCTCTATTGGCCACTGCCACCTGCAGTCTTGACCACTCCCTTGCTATAATATCAATCTTAGGTATCACTCCTTCTTGAATAAAATTGTGAGTGCTTCCTAAATCTACCAATAGCCACATCAATGACCTAGCCACTAGTGCTTGAATACCACTCCCTTACTATAATACCAATCTTAGGTGTCACTCCTTCCTGAATAAAATTATGAGTGCTCCCCAAATCCACCAATAGCCACATCGATGACCTAGCCACCAATGCTTGAATTGTATTGTTTATGAGTTTCAAATCCCACTTATAGCATGTAACAAAATTTTTGAGTCACCTACTACCTCTCCCCCTGCTCATTATCTGAGTCAGGCACTTCAATCCAAAAAGGTCTCTTGCATTTATGTCCCGTTGAGTAAGTTTTATGCTAGTTAAAACATAGCCTTCAGCCCTTCTTTTTGCCATCTCTTCCCTTGAAAGCCTCTTAAAAAATGGTGATGGGATGCTTTCTGAACTGCTAGAAGTTGACTCTGTTGGTTTCCCTCCTCCAATCACTCCTTTGATGCTTTGATTCCTAACAAAAGCAATGCTTGTTGCGACCAATTTAAGGGTTGTCCATCTAGTCGAAAATTTAGAGCTGCCTTGTAATAAACTATTGTTGCCTCTCTAAAGCCCGTGCCATATTCATCGACACTCCTAAATTGTTGGGAATTAATTCAAATTTTAGAGTTGTTTAAATTCCTTTAGAATAGGTCTTAGATTATCTTAGAATAAGTCTTAGATTATCTTTAATCTTATCTTATAAGCTAGATTTGGTGGCTGAAAAATCTATTTTAGTTGTTTGTATTTTGTCTATATAAGGCAACCAAGTTTAATAATAAAAGTATGGAAGTGTTACGTATTGTTTAAACTTTATCTTATCCCATCTCATTCATCTTTTTTTTTTTTAATTCCAACATGGTATCAAAACTTTAGATCTTTGAAAGACCTATGAGTGATTAATGTTTTGTGAGTTCAAGAGAAAAGAAGGGCAATGAAAAATCAAGAAAATGAAAAGATGGTGGAAGGAGCCTATCTAGCAAAGGTTGAAGTGGTTGAAGAAGAATCTTTTTTGAATTAGTTGAAAGAAAGTGCTCAACAATGGTACGATGATGAGAAAATGCATTAACAATGATACGATGATGAGAAAGTGCATCATATAATGAAGATGATGAGAAAGTGTATCATACAATAAAGAGAAGGTGCTGCACAAATAAGAAATTTGGAGAGAAGTGCTCCATAGAGTTTGAATTTTTTGCAACTTTGAATCAAGGGAGAATGTTGGAAAGATTGATTCAAAGTTAAAATTGAAGTTTTTATTTAAAGATAAGATATTTGTTAAAAGATAAAATGTTATTTATTAAGATAAAGTTATTATATAGTTAGGATTTAAACTTTTGAAATTGATTTGTTTTATCTAGATATTAGCTAAGTTTGTTATTTCATTCTCTATATATTTAAGCTTTCATGTCAATGTAAATAGAACCAATCAATAAAATTACCTCTTGTATTATCTCTTTTCTATTCTACTTTATTTTAGTCAGTTTCCTATGTTAAAATTCCAATAATATGTTCGTCATCTTCCAATGCAGAGGCTCACCCCTGGAAGAAACCTCCTAAGAAGATTGAGATCTCCTTTGTCACACTTATCACCTTGAGGGCAACGTGGCCTTTGAACCGTGGGAGAATATTGTTAACTTGAAGCCACGACGAATTTGAAACCTAATCTAAGAAGTTGAGTTAGGAGATGGAGTTTGAGAAATAACCTCAGGATGCAGGCCATCTTCCAAGGATTATCAAAAGTCCAAAATACTTGGAGGATTACATACGTTAAAGGCTATGTATAAAGTGGGCTTTTCATACATGAGTTTTACCTGTATGTGCTATCCTCGAAGAGCTATTTCCATTCTTTCATTTTGTTATTATTTATGTTAAACAGAATAGTGGAATACAACAAAATTTTGTTTTCTTTTCTTTCTTTCAGAGAAATCTTTGACCTCAAAAACACCTTGACATAAAACTAGATTAATTCCTATTAAGTATAACTTCAAACCTCAAGAATAAATAAAATTAACACACAAAAAGATAGAAAATAATAACATTAACAATGTCCAAATATATTTCTGGCAAGTTGGATAACATTCCAAGTTCAGAGGGAATGGAACCAGTTAAAAGACTATCCTCTATGGATAAAACACTTCCAATGAAACAACAAAGTTATTGTCACTAATTTCAATTAATTCCAGTTTAGAAGCATTGCCAAATAACTTTGGGATTGATTGGAAGAATGTATTACTGCCATTTCACTCCATCTCTTTTGAGCAGTAAGATTCTGAAGCTTTCCTGGCGTATTAGTACCCCATTTCACTCCACTTCTACGCTTCGCTTTAGTCCCCCTTCTGCTGTCTGTGCGTTTCATTCCTCTAGTCCTGGCGTTTTCGGCTGTTGCTCCTCTGTTCCAGCTGCTACTGTGCTGCGTTTTCCTATTTGGTTGTTGTCGTTTTGGTTTCTTTTGATGTGTTTTACTTTGTTTTTGGTCCTGGACATGGGCTTTGGCTCAGATTTTCTTCTACGACCCTTTTTTTTATTTCATCAAGAAAATATTTAGCACACTTTAATTTTTTAAAAAATATAAAATTAAATAACTTAAATAATTAATAAAAAATGAAATAATTTAAATCTAAATATACTATGTAAATAATTTAAAACAAAATAAAATAAAGGAGTAAAACGTAGTATAATTTTTAGTTATTAAGGGACTTCTTTGTTTTAGCTAAGATTTTGTATTTTTTGATCTAAGGTTTAAGTTTGTTAATTAACAATATCCTTTATATTATATGTCTTGTTTTATAATAATAATTAAATTGACATTGAACTATTGTACTTGGAAGATTTGTAATGAAAGAATCTTTAATTTTTTATAATGAAATTGGCATTGAATTAATGTTTATCATTGTATTAAACATAAGGTTGGCAATGATGTTAGTACTTGGCTTTGATATAATAATTGGGTTGACTCGAGTCTACTTATTCTCAATCCTCAGGTCCATCATTTGAGAAATATAGTTCATCTTAATCTTAAGCTCTCGTCTTTGCTATGCAACGACTAATGAAGAAGGAGTTTTCGAGGCTTCGATTCTTTGGTTCAATTCTTTCCTCCTTAGGTTAATGTATCGATTGATGATTCTATAAGTTGGCCTATTAATTAGAGCAGTAAATTCTCAAATAAATCTTGTTCTCAACTTCTTGCAAAGAGTTTAAGGTAGGTACCTTGGTTTACTCTTTTATGGCAGAATTCCATTCATCTGAAAGGTTCTTTTATTACTTAGCTTGTGATTAAAAACATACTTGAAACTAAAAGTCAATTGCATACAACTTGTGTTTTTTTTTAAAAATGTAAAATGGCAATAGAGAATAGAGATCTTCTCTTTTTCTCTTCAACTTCTCTAAAGCAGCTTGAAGTAGGATTTTGCACTTACTACCTGATCAACTATTCTTATACTTGGGAACAATCTCTTAACTAGGCTATCAAGAACTCTGAACATGTATGCCTAATGTCCTCTTGTTAAACCTGCCTATACTACTTCTACTTATTTTATCTGGAAGGAACGTAACTCTTATAGATATACTAACAATAAAGACGGGAAATATCTGATAGCTATAGGATAATTAATTGGATTAAAGTAGTCCTAATTGCAAAAAATCTCCAATCTTCTCTCTCTCCTGACATGAGATTTAGGTGAAATCTCTAATGTGGTTTTTTTTAATAGTTTCTATTTTTCTTTTTCTTTTTTCAGTTTTTCTTTTAAATAAAAATAAAAACATGTTTGATTGTTAATATCAATTTAGTTATATCTTTATTAATAATAATAATTACATATTAAATAAAATCTAACGATAAATTTTTTTAATTAAATATATTTAATTTAATCTCTTATATAATATTTATTAATAAACTATTATTAGAATAAATAATTTAAAAAAAATTTATTTAATATATTTTAATTATTAAAATAAAATTTATTTGAAATGTATATATTTAAGATATTTTATTTAATTATATTTATTAATAATTATTAAATTATTAAATGATTCATAATTTATATTAATTTTAGTAAATTAATATAAAAAATAAAATAAAATAATTTATAGTTTCATTACTAATTAATATATTAAATAATTA
>JAOSBL010000210.1:1264510-1277179 GCA_027568915.1 Erythroxylum roraimae
AATTCATAATTTTCTACTTACTATTATTCTTATTATTATTATTTAATAAATGTAATATTAATTATATTATATAATATTATTAAATTCCTTATTTTAATAAGAATAATTATAATATTTACAAATTATAAGAATCATTATATTAATATGAATACTATATTTATTAATAATAATAAGACATTTATTTGTAATAAGCAATTGTATAATAATAGCAGGAATTAAGATATATGCATTTAATCATAATAAGGAATTTAATAATAATTATAATAATACTAATATAATTCACAGTCAACTTATATATAAAATTTATAATAATAAGTATATAAACTAAAGTAGGGAATTATAATAATAATAATTAAAAATGCTAAGAATAATGATATTTATAAGAATAATATATTTAATAATCATTAGAAGAAAATTAGTTATAATAAGCAATTTGATAATGGAGAAAGAAATTAAGATATATGCATTAAATCAAAATAAGGATTTTAATTATAATAATACTAATAATATTACTAATATTAATAAAAAATATAATTTAAATTATATATAAGATTTTTATTAATAGGTATATATACTCAAGTCGGAAAATAATAATAATAGTAATTTAAAATTTTAAGGAATTTTAAATAAAATCATAATAATAAAGTTCATATTAAATAGAAGAAAATTACTGATTATAACCAATTTCATTATTTATTGCTATAATAAATATAAGAAAAGGATTAATAAAATTATATTGAAAATATCATTTATTAATTAATATTTATCATTATAATAAATTTATAATTATAAGTGTAAATGATACTAAATAAATCAATTTATACTTAATATCAACAACAAAATTAATAATGTCTACAATAAACAATACATGTTTATTGTAATAGTCCTGGACATATATACATGCCAGGTTTTAATAGGAGATGATCTGTACGAGCAGAGCATTGTTTAATAATATTTTAAACAAGGCTCTACTTTAATTACTCTGTCCAAGCCAAGCTGGTAGGCTATTATTATTTTTCCGACTTGGTCTCTTCTGTCTTTGAAAGCACGCGTGCGTGCTTTGAAAACTCCATGCGAAAACGTCGTCGTCTCTATTTTAGACAGAGTAAGACATGGTAACTTGGACAGGTGATCTGTTCTCACTGTTAGGATCCAAGTTTGGCTTGAAGCCCGATCGGATGCCAGGCTCCAGGCTTAAGTCCTGTCAATTCAAGCCATTTTTTGCAATTACTATACAAATACAATGGAAATATTTAGAAACTAATTTCTATAGAAAATTTATTTATTATATTATATAAATGATAATATTAAGAAAAAAAAGTAGAGATGACAATGAAGCTAATCATGTTGAAACTTGATCTGTCACGAGACAATCCAATTCGAGCTCGAGCCCAACTTGACCTAAAATGTAAAAACAATGTCACTTTTTTTACAAAACAACGTAGTTTGCTTAATTTTGAAATTTGGATTATATTTCTTTTGTCTTTAATCATGAATAAACATGTAAATTAATTAATATGAATCGAATTTAATTAAAGTTTAATACAAAATTAAATTTACAAGCAACTCTTATAAAAAATAAAAACTTAAACTAGTTAACAATTTTCAAAGTTAAATTCAACATATAGATATTTAATTTTAAGATAATTGAATTCACTATAAAAATATTAAATTTAATTTTAATCCATATGTTTTTAATTTAAAATAAATAATTTAATCATATTTTAAATAAAAGAAAATAAAATAAAATATTAGAATTTTTATTTAAAATAACAACCATAATTTATTATTAAATTAATCTATAGGTACTCTTAATTTAGATAAATAAATACAAAGCATATAACTATAATCAAAATTTGTATACAAATTAAAAATACAAAATGGTGTCGTTTTGCTTCAGAGTATTAGACTCAAAAAACCAAGCCTCAATCTAAGCTTGGCCCACTGACTCCGAGCCCTTTTGTCATTCTTACTTAATTGAGTTTTTTTTTTTGTTTTTTATATAATTCAAGGTCTTCAAAATTTTTATTTTTATAAAATTCAAACTTGAACGTATTAGTTTTCTGCCAAGTCAAGTTGTATTGATGCGCCATGTTTTGAGTAAGGTTGTCGACACATCCTCAAGTAAATTCCCTAAATTTAGCCGTCGCCGTCACCTCCCTTCCTCTTTCCTCTCCCATCGCTGGCGACGGGAGAAGCTACTCTCTTACGATTTTCCGTAAATAAAAGTCGCCATCATCTCTATCAAGCACCTTGCCTTAGCCAAGAGATTCCCTCGCCTGCCACAATCATAGAGATTCTCTGGAAGTAGGGGTTTTGGGAGGACCACAAAACTAGCCGACGCGCTATTGCCGGAGGGAGAAGAGGATTTCCGCCCACTGTCGCTCTGGAGACACGCGCTAGGGATAGAGGAGGATAGAGAGAGGAATGGCAGGAGAGATTGTGAAAGCAAAAAGGGAGATATTAGAGGTATGCACAATATGAAGCGAGAAGCTCTCATCTTGCATATATGAAAAGCTCTCATCTGACGAAGTACATCGCTGTCATGTTTGCAAAATTGAATTGGATTGTTCTCCAATCAAGAAACTCAGCGACAGTTGGGTGAATTCCTCTGGAGAAGAACCTAGTGACGACGAGAGAAATTTGGAAGATACAATTGGTGATGAAGACGTGGTTTATACACTTGGTTCCATCTCCAAGTTGCAATTCAGGAATGATCTATCAAGGGCTGGATGGAGCAATGAAATGGGTATGGCTGAGGTGTTAGAGAAAAGAGGCAAAATGTGGATAACAACTGGAATTATTCGTTCAGGCAAGACATACTGCTCGATTGAAGAGACTCTGTATTTAGCTGAACTAGGATCTCTGCTTCTTACAGATGATGATAACGCCTTCCTTTCCTTGAAAGATATACATACAAAGATCATGGAAGGCAGGAATGGATGCAGCTGGGAACTTTTCCAGGCTTACAGGCACCTGAAATCTCTTGGATTCATAGTTGGCCGTCACGGTGTTCCATGGAAAATGAAGAATGTTGACAGAAGTTCTGAATCGAAGCCTGTTGAAGGAACTCCCGGACGTACGAGTGTAACGTGTAATGAATTGGGAGGCACAACTTCAATCCTGGAAACATTCAGCAATCTGCATGTTGATGGTGTGAGAATGAGACCTGATTTTGACATTTATCTTCCAAATGGCAAATTCAGGAAGTCTTCACCTGGTGATCCAGCATTTCTGCTCTGTTTAGTTAGGGGCAGTCCTCTGGATATGATGAAGGCAGAAATTGAAGTCCTGGAAACATGGATATGAAAATCGTACCGTACCGGCCGGAAACCGGTACCGATACGACTAAAAAAATACCGGTCTTAAATTTCGGTGGGTACCGGCCGGTACCAAGGATTCCGGTATTTTTCGGACCATTTCGGAAAAATTTGAATTCTCCAGGGACCAAATTGGGTCTACTTGTACTAATAATTTATCAATCGAATGATAATGATAAAGAGAGGGAAGATTTTTACATAATTCTTTGAGTTTACAAACAGCTATTGTATCATCAAAAGTCCATTGCCACTGTTGTGTTGTGCTACATTTCTTTTGTAAGTGTCGTCATTCTTTTGCCAAATTTTTCAAAAATCCCTAGTCAGATATATAATTTAATAATCCTAAAAATTGTTGTACTTGGGTTCTACTAGTTAATTTATCGGGGAATAAATGCAATTTGTTTAATATATTAGGTTGTAACTTCAAATATCCTTGATGAAATTCAATAGCTAAATATTCTATGGTTTGTAATGCAATTTTTGCTTTTGCCTTACTTAAAACCAGACCTTTCTCTTGACATCTTTGTAGGACTATTTTTACCTTTTTATAGTGGTCCATTTTATCTTGATTTGAATAAATAATTATATCATCAATGTAAACAAACGTAAATTCTTCTAATCCTTCCAGATTTTTATCCATAAATCGTTGATATATACTAGGTGCCTGTTTTAATCCAAAGGGTAATACATTCCATTGATAATGTTTCTAAGGAGGACAACTAAATGCTGTTAAATCTTTTGTGTTGTCATGTAATCTAAGTTGCCAATATCCAGATTTTGCATCTAATGTGGTAAACCAAAGGTGTCCTTTAAGTTTATTGATAATGAAATCTTTCCTGGGTAGTTTATATGCATCACCTATTGTAGCTTCATTTAATTTTTTATAATTAATGACCATTCTTCGTTTTCCTCGTTTTTGTTCGGCTGAGTTGTTTACATAGAAGGCTGGAGCTGAATGTCTACTTTTGCTAGGACTTATTATGCCTTTTGCTAATAAATTAGAACATTCTAAACTGAATTCTTTAACATCTTGCTGTGTGTATGGTATATTGTTAGGTATATTTATCTCCTGAGTAGGATTTTTTAATTTGATTTCTATTAACTCATGATTATGATTTTTTAAGGGATCTAAAGGATTTTCACTACATACGGCGTCTAATAAAGTTTCTATTTCTGACTGAAGTGTTATATTATTAAGTAAATAGAATTGTAAACTATTTATCTTATCAATGATAACTTGTAACTTTTGATAATAAGAAGTATGGTAAATTGGTATTCTAATAATTACAGAATTTTGATTAATAGGTCGTATAAAAGGGGTTTTTAGAGTAATATAATGTAAATATTGACAAAATGGGTTATATAATCTTAGAAAGTTATTTCCTATTATTAAGGGTAATCCTGATTCATGCTGATAAATAGAGGGTATTGAGAATGTATATCCTTCTATTACTAGATTTGTAACTAGCATACCATAAGAATTTAAAACTTCCATCAGCTATCCTAATTTGTAAAGGTTTTTCCAGTTTTTTTCCAATGAAGTGGTAATTGCTTGGATGCTATACATATAGTTGCTCCTGTGTCTATATAAGCGTTAACTTTAGTCTTCTGAATCACTACTTGAATAAAAGTTGCATTGGGATTTAATTGCTGATTCTGATTCTGAGCTTTCTTCCGTGTGAGATTCATATTCGGTTTCATAAAAATAAAGAGATGGGATAGTAGAATCAGTGTCGTAGTCAGATTCAACTGGTTCTAATTGATTTTGACTTGCTGAATATAAAATATGTAGATTATTTTTAAACTGTTTATCTTGTTTCTTTGGGCATTGATTTGCATAATGACCTTCTTCCTTACATAGCCAACATTTACAATTCTTTTTATTCATTGGGCAATACTTTTGTTTTGGCTTAAATTGTTTGTATTTTGATCTTCGAAAATATTTTCGATAAGGTTTCTTAAAAGGTCTAAAGGGTTTTCGTCTTTTAAAATAATTAGAAGGATATTTTTTCCATTTATATCGTGGTTGAAAAGGTTTTGATCTATGGTGAGTTGTCTTGTTTTTTCTTTGAACTGATCTTTCACATCCATATTGTTGTGGTACTTTGGCATTTTGAGAACAACAGACTTGTATGTTTTGATGTTTTTCTTAATTTCGATTCTAAACATTGTTGAGTTAAGATTTCTTTTGTAATTAGAATAGCACCTCCTAAATTGTTAGCAATAGTATGATTATCTATTCGATCTTGGAAGGCTTCTTGTACTTTCATATTCATAGGATAAGGTAATTTTTGAATAAATACTTGTGTATACATTTCTTGTTCTATTCGACTTAATTGATAGTAGTATCTTCGAAATTCACAGATATATCTATCTAAATAACATATATCACAAATACGCATATTGTTAAGATGGTGTAATGCTAGTCTTCTATTTGCTATAATATTTTGTTGTTTAAATAAAATGATATCCTTTCCAATGAATTCTTTATATATTTCATCTGTAATTATTTCAAAAGTGTCTACGTCTGTAGTAGTGTTTTGGTAATGCGGTGTGGCTTTTAATGCGGTTTCATTATCATGTAAAAAGTTATGTACTATTCCTGATGTTTTATATGTAACAAAATTCCATATTGAATCCTTACTTTGAGGGAAAGTTCCAAAAGGTTTTTCTAGTTGTAATAACAGTTGAATTTTACTAGACCATTCATGTATTAATTCTTCCTGATTAGTAACGCAATCTAGATTTAATATACCATCTGATCCTAAAGTGATATGTTTAGGTTTATATTCCGTTGGATATTTTCGTACTTTATTATCTTTATAATAATATCCTTGTTTATTTAGAAATTCTATTGGTTCATTTGTTCTTTGAGATTCTCCTAGTAGTTTATCTTTTAATTTTAATTCTCTTGCTTTACTACTTTCAGGTTTGTCTTTATCACTCATAACTATATCTTTATTATCTTGCATATATACTTCTTGAACTGATTCCCAGCCATATATGATTTCTTCATTTTCTTCCTTTTTACTTACCGTTGTATTAACTTGTTCCTGAGAGGAAATTGTTAATTTTCCTACTAAAGTAGTTAATTCGGCTAACTGTTGTTGAATATTTCTTTCTACATTTTCTAAAGATTCTGACTGTTCTAATTCCACAAAATCTTGTACTTCTTCCATTATGATTTAGATGGTTTTGATAAATATTAATGTAAAACTCTAGTTCTCCATGAAATAATTGTAAAGTATCTATCATCATTTCTAATTGTATTCTAAGTTCTTCTAAAATGTACATATTATAGCCACTATTATCATGTTGAATTATATAATTTATTAGATGATCTTCGGCTTCATGGGTAAGTTGCTGAAATCGAGTAATCATAGTTTGTGTTTCTTGAGTATACTGACTAAGTGTTTCACAGATAGGACATAATTGATCTGCCATTTACAGATGTCTTAATAAGCGATGAAATCTATATAAATAATTGTAATATCTTAATTGTTTTTGAACATAAAGATAAATTTTATATACTGCCGTTAATTCATATCTTAATTCTTCTAGTTGTGTATCCGATTCCTCGTTAGTATTAGACCAATCTTGAGAATCTACATAAGTAACTAATAGGTTTGTAGCTTCTTCGGTTTCTTGTCTAAACTGATTAACTTGATCTTGTAATTGTATTTTTGCTTGAGTTAATAAAAAACAAAGAGAACATTGATTATTAACTAGGGATGTCTGCATGCTTTTATGATTGCTAGCTCTGATACCACTTTGCGACTACCTTCGAGAATTTCTATTTTGGCTTTCATATCTCTTATTTCTTGTAGTATTTCTAATTGAACCTGTACTATTTGATCTATTTTGTTTTCTAGTTGAGTTTGTTGATTAATTAATTCAGAAATTTGTTGGGTAAGAGTACTCATAATTTATTATGTACATAAGTAGACAATGTTGTAAGTTGTGTTTGAATATTGTCTAATTGTCTTTGACTATAATTGACAGATCGATGGTTGAGTAATTCTAATCGGAGATTTTATTTCAGGGTCTTGGAGAGTTCGAGGGATAGAAAAAGAATTTGATCTTTGTAAGGTTGATTGTAAGGGCAGTGAAGGTATTTGAGAGAAAGAATTTCTTCTAGAGATTTAATTGGATTGTTGTATTATTAGATACTGAATAGCTGGTAGAGGTGTTAATTTTTGTTGAAATTTAGTTCCAACTTTTGCAACTTCTGTGAATAATTGATCTAAATAGATTTGTTCTGTATTTTTAAATTCAGTACTATGGTGAGAGTTTGTTAGGGCATAACTAATTTGATATGTTATAGAAAATAGGTACTGACCTTCTGTCATTAAATTTTCTTTGTAAAATTTGTAAGCTATGGTAATAGTTTGATTTAATTCGTGAGATATAAGAGGAATTCCTAATTTTAATCTAGTGTTAAATTTTATTTTTCCATATGCCAAATTTCCATTCATTATTCCTAATATTTGATTATTAAGATCAGTCATTCTTTCATTTAAAATAGCCATTCTAATCGGTGAATCTATTCCTTCTTGAAAGGTTGATTTTAATAAAATTTGAATAGTAGACAGATGAATATATCCTATTTTTGTTCGTCGTTTTTCGGGAATTTGTAAAAGTTGTTTAGTTATCTGTTCTTGATCTATTAGGTTGATTCGTAATTGTCCATTACATTGTTCTATCGTAACTGGTGTTTCATAAACCATTTTTTCAAAATAAATAATATTTTTTCGAGTTAGAAGATTTCTAAAAATAGAATACTTATGAATATCTTGACCCGGTTTTAAATTTAATTGGGTTTTTGCTATTTGCTTTCTTTTATCATTAGCTATTAATGTATTGACTTGAAAAGTACCTAAGGCTTCGGTTAATTCTAAAGTATCTACATCGAGTATAGTAGAATTTGTTGAATTCATACTTATATGCGATTATGATAATTAAGATGTCTATCGTATATGGTTTCTAGAGAAGATAATAATTCCGTGTAAAGTAGTTCTAAATGTCGTAATATATCTATAGATTGATAATATGGTTGTAAAGCTCTGCGGTTTATATTTATTAACGCGATTTTCATAATAACAGACTTATTCTTTAAGTTTTTCTATAGTCTCTTCTGTATTAATTAATTGGTCTCTAATGGTAAAACATATAGGACAATTGGTTGTATTATTCATAAGGTAAGTCTAAAGTATAGAATTCATCTTCAAGGTAATCAAATGCATCATAATGATTTGTATCTTCTTCACTGGAGTAAGTGGCTATATATTCTTCTTCGTCACTACTAGACTCATATATATTATTATTAACTAAAATATAATTAACTATATCTAAGTCCCATACTTTTCTCCATAAATAATCAAGACAAATAAATAAATAATGATAACTAATATGAAAATACTGATCGAAGTCCAAAGGATTGACATACAAAATGCTTAATATAAGGAACAGTATTAATGGTTGCAGATAAAGTAAACAGAAATAATTTTGAAGTAAAGTAAGAAGATAACTCATGCAATAATTTAAGAAATAATTGAATGCTAGTGATGACATGACTTTAGCTAATAAAATATTTCATGCGATCTTCGAGTTCTAATCTATCCATTTTAATTGATTGATATGTATATTGAGTGTGTGCTAATAATTGATTAGCTTCTAGAAATAATTGATAATTACAATGTCGTGTGGCTAGGCTTATTGTATCTTGGTAAAGTTTTATAGAAGAAAGTTGATCTTGCTCTATTTGTAAATAAATATTTATTAAGGATTTCAAATGTCTGACAGAATCGAAATACACGAGTTAAATAATGAGACGAGAAATTAAAGATCTATAAGATGCTCTAGATTGTACAACAAGTTCCTTCATTTCATATACTAATTCTATAGCCTTTGCAGTTTCTTCCATAATTTGTTTTGCAGTTTCTCTTAGTTCGATTTCTTCTATAGGTGCGCCTTCATATATCCGATGAGCTCTTCGATTTTTAGCCGCATAATGTCTAATGTTTTCATTCAACAGTTCTTCACGTTTATAAGTGCGTGAGATTAAGTGCTTGAGTGTGCGTTTGTGCTCAAAATATGTATATTGGTTTGCCATATCTGGAATCAAAGATGAATAATGAAGTTAAATGAACATAGATCTACGGGATGATGAAACTACCGAGAACATAAACTTAATAAGTACCTGATTCCTTGACTGCACGATGCCAAACTGGAGGCTTGATAGCAAAGAGGAAGTAGGAGCAAACGAAGTTTATTATTCTAAGTAGTTCATACAGACTTCATGCTCTGAGTTCCCTTATATAGGGAAAGAAAAGAAAAAAAGATAAACAACGGACACGACTTAAAGAAAAAAGAACTGACAAGATTCGTCGGTGAGACGACATAATGAAAAGTAAAGAAAAGCAAAAGGAAAAGACAGCTATACATTTTTACACTGTTTGGGTCACATGGGGTAACCCTACATACTTTTCCTGTAGCTCTTTTGACTTCTTGCTTTAGTCTTCAATAATTGGTGAGTCAGCTACTTCCGTGTCGTTAGCTCCTTGTCCTGCAATATTGGTTTGGGTTGGGCACAGAGGACAAGAATGCAAAGCCCATTCCCTGAGTTGTGTACAGATAGCATATTTCCATGCGTCAGTTAAATCTTCAAAAACACCAGTCATTTGTGTAAATGGTTCCATAAAAGTCTAAATAATATGGACTGCTTCGGTAGTGATGGGTGCTTTGTAGGACGAAACCATGATCATCTGTGGTCCTTTGTAATTAATCTTTAGAAGAGAATCATTGCTAATCCTTTGGCATTGGATGAAAACTCCTTCGATGCAGTTTAAATTGAATTGATTGATAAGATCCCAACTGAATTGATGTCATGGGGGTGCTTCAAGAGGTGGATAGGCTCCATTGTTGATTCCAACTTGTATATAAGCTATTTTTGGTACTAGAACTGCTGCATCTTGAGATGGTTCCTTAACCTTGAAGATTGGATAAGTACTGTAAATTTTAATATAAATCTCTCTGTCTTTTAAGAATCTGTCCTTGTAGGGTTTGATTGCTTGAATGAATCCAAGTGGAAATTCAGATAGCAAACTCATACTTTGTAGATAGATCGTATCGATTAATCCACTTTGAAATAGTAAATATGTAGCTAATGGTTCTGCTCCAGGGAATACAACTGCCTTAGGTCCAAAGCGTCCTCTATTCTGTGGATAATACTGAAAGATCTTCATTTCTTCTGTCCATTCATTTAATGCTTGAAAACAGTCACAAAAGGCTGCTGAAGTGATTAGTTTTGCTCCGTCGCTTTTGACATCTTTCATAGGTAGAGAATTAATTCTTTCTAAATCGATAGATGTGCTTACTGGGATCCTTCCTAATACGTGCATATGCGATGCGGAAGTGGAACTGCTTGCTGGAGTAGTTAAAGCGGTTTTATACTGTGGTATTAATGGTGGGTTCTGGTATTCTGCTAGTGCCTTTTCTGCTTCAGCTCGATTAGGAACGCTTTTATGTAAAATTCCTTTCTTTCCTGTGATGTGTATTGCTGCCTGGTGCCATTCTTCGTATATACCGGCCATGGGTCCATTATAAATGACATAGACCTTGGAGTCTTTTTCATGATGTTTAGGAATAGGTAATGGTTTGGTAGGTAATGTAGAAGGAGTTGGTTGAGTTTGTAGTGGTGGTGTTGTAGTGCTATTTGGAGGTATTGTTGTTGGCTCTTTAGTAGTGGAAGAGGATGATTCTTGTTCTTCAAGAAGGGAAATGGTAGTTCTAAGTCTATTGATCTCCTTGGTTACTAAACTGGTTTTTTGTTGTAGGTCTAATAATTCAGCTTCTTTGAGTGCTAGGGTATCTCGTAATTGCGTAATGGCTATTTCCATTCTCGTGTGAGGATATCTGCAAGAAAGTTGTTAGTAGATTTAATATACTGTACCTGAAAATTATATTGCAATAATTCCAATTGCCATCGTATCAGGCGACCTTGATTGTAATTGGATCTAATGTTGTATCTTATGAATCCACATAAATATTTGGAATCAGTTTGAATCAAAAATTCCACTGGTAAAAGATCAACACGCCACTTTCTCAAGGTTTTGAGACAAGCGAGTGTTTCTTTTTCATGAACTGGATACTTGATTTCTGCTTGATTGAATGTTCCATTGATATATTTGCATAATAAATATTTCTTCTGATTGGGTGGTTGTGCCAATAGGCATCCTGCCCATGTATCGGCCGGAAACCAGTACCGATACGGCTAAAAAAATACCGGTAGTAAATTCCGATGGGTACTGGCTGGTACCAAGGATTCCGGTATTTTCCGGACCATTTCGGAAAATTTTGAATTCTCCAGGGACCAAATTGCAAAAAACAAAACTTAAACCTAAAAAATCCCCCCCCCCCCCCCCCCGACCTTCTGGACTCTTCTTCGGTTTCTCCTTCTTCTCCACGCCACTGCTCCTCCCTTCTCGAATCTCGTCTCACCGTCTCCTCGTCAGTCCTCCTCCTTCGTCTTCGACCGGTGGTTTGCTCTCCCTTCGAGTCTTCGACGATTCGACCTCCCTCAGCTCAGCCCGCTCCTCCTCGTCGCCGGCTTCGCTCCTCCTCGTCCTCCTTGTCGCCAATCGCTCCTCCTCGGCATCGGCACGACCACCTTAGCTCCGCCGGAGCACACGACAACGTAGACCCGGATTGGCACCGAAGACCCGATAGTTTTTGGGGTGTATGTTTTTTATTTTTGTTTCATTTTTCATGCATTTTGACAATGATTGCTTCTGTGATTGTGTTGGTTGTTGGATTATGGTGGATTTGAGGTTAAAAATTGGTGTTATTGTGTTGGATTTGGGGGAAATTTTGGTAGTGGATTTCGGTTGACAATGAGAAATCCGAATGGATTTGGGCAAAATTTTGGAAGTGGATTTCGGTAGGATTTTTATTTCTTTGGATTTGGATGTTGTTGATTTCGGTTCAACCGAAATTGTGATTTGTGATTTTTGTGATTTGTGAGTTATGAAATTCAACCGAAATTGGGAGTTTGAAATTGGATTTTGGAATTGGATTTTAGCATTTTGCATTTTGGAAATGGAACTTGGAAGTGGATTGGAAATTAAATTTGGAATTGGAATTGGATTTTGGAATTGGATTGAAAATTAAATTTGGATTTGGATTTGGATTTGGAATTGGTATTGAATTTTTGAATTGGATTGGAAATTAAATTTGGAATTGGAATTGGAATTGGATTGTAAATTAAATTTGGAATTGGAATTGGATTTTGGCATTTTGCATTTTGGAATTGGAAATTGGAAGTGAATTAGAAATTAAATTTGAAATGGTG
>JAOSBL010000210.1:1303343-1315149 GCA_027568915.1 Erythroxylum roraimae
CACATTTGCCTTCCTTTTGATAGGAAACACCCAACATCTCCTCGAATAATCATTAATGAATGATATAAAGAATTTTACTCCTCCTAGGGACGTAATTGGTGCTTGCCATACATTAGAGTGAATCAATTCTAGAATTTCTTTACTTCGGAACTTTGATGTGTTGAACTTCAAACGATGTTCCTTACTCACAATGCAATGCTCACAAAAGGGTAGTGATACCTTTGTAAGACCTGGAAGTAGATTCTTCTCTGCAAGTATCTTCATTCCTTGTTTTGACATATGTCCAAGCTTTTTATGCCACATCATTGTAGATTTGTTGTCTGGACTAGTCACCGCAATAGATGCCTCTCCTTCTTACAAAGTTACTCCTTTCAGCATGTACATATTTGTAACAATCTTCTAGGCTTTCATAAATACTCGCGCTCCTTTAATCACTTTCATGATCTTGTTGTGGATCTCAAATCTGAAATCGAGATCATCCAATTGTTCTACAGATAACAAATTCTTCTTCAAGTCCTCCACATATTGCACTTTTTCAATAGTCTGAGTTGTTCCATCATATATCTTTAACTTGATGGTACCGATATCAATGATCTTCAAAGCTTAATCATTACAACATACACAGATCTCTTAGAGATAGATTCATATTGATGGAACCATTCTCTTCAAGAGATTATATGAAAAGTAGCTGCTGAATCGAGAAGCTATGCATCAACAAATCTTCTCTTACCTCCAATAGTCGTTGCTGCTTCACAGACCATTGCACGTCCATCATCTGAAGTATTTGCCACATTTCCTTGAGAAATAGAATGTTTCGTATTCAGATTCCAACAATCATTCTTCAGGTGCCCTTTCTTGCCACAATTGTAGCACTTGAAATTCTTCTTACTCCTGGATTTTGATCTACTATGGCTATGACTTCCACTTGGGCCATGTTCTATTGATCTTCCTCTCGTCACTGCCAAGGCCTCCACTTGTTGCGAATTTGCCAGCCTATCTTCCTTACTTTTGTGTCGACTCTCTTCTTCCACAATAGCAGCTATAATATTATCGAAGACTAGAGTGTCTGTGTTGTTTGTTAGATTGATGACGAGTTGATCATACGAATCTGGTAGACTTTAGAGTAGAAGTTCTGCACATTCACTTATCTCTATTGTATGTCTCAATGATGTGAGTTGGGAAAATAGAGTATTTAAAGTATTTAAGTGCTCCGTCACCGAAGTGGATTCCGTCATGCTTAAAGTGTATAGTTTCCTCTTTAGAAAAATTTTTTGTGGAGTGATTTGGCCTTGTATAATTTTGTGAGGTGATCCTATATTTCCTTCGCAGTTTTCTTTTCCTCTATGCTGAATAATACTTCATCAGCTAAAGCTAGGTGAAGATTAGCTACAACATTTCCGTCCATCTCGTTCCATTTTTCATATGTGACTCCAACTAGCCGTTCACTAATAGCCGCCAGACAATTATGTTTCCTCAAGATTGCCTTCATCTTCAACTTCCACAATGAGAAATTACTCCCATTGAACTTTTCAGTCTCAAATTTTGCTGCCATTACTTCTATTACGAATAGAATTTAGCTCTCACTATTTCACGTGAATAGTACCCGTATGTATGAATAGTACCGTACACGTGAATAGTACAGTGCACGTGATTAATACTGCACACGTGAATTACAGTAACCGCACAGTTTAATGCAAAATTAAATAAATGAACAGTTGTCATCTTTTGGTTACTATTCACCAACTTTCACTATGCTTACCAGAACTCCGAACAGATTACGTCAAAAATTCGTCGTAATTTTCTCACCTTGCTCTGATACCACTTGTTGTGAAAATCGACCGGAATAGAGCAGGTTCTCAGCTAAATAGGACTGAAGTAATAGTAATAAACACACATATTTTATATGAAAAACTCCCAAATTAGGGTAAAAATCACGAGCAAGGATAGAAGAATTTTACTACTTAGAAAAACTGGAGAATTACAAGAAAAAACTAAACCAAAAATACACAATATTTTTTGTCTCTCGTTCTCTCTCTCTTCTCTCTCACCTCATTCTCTCTCCTCTTCTCTGCTTGCTTGCTTGCTATTCTCTCCATGCTACTCCTGCCTTTTAATAGGCAGGAGTGCCTTTGGCTGTGTTACAGCCAACAATTGTTGACACAAATTGTTGTGATTGAGGGGATGATTATTGTATAAGCTTTGATACCATAATAACAGAGAATAATATAATTGATATGTAAATATATTGTTTTCTTGTACATTGATGAATAGCTTTACACCGTATTTATATAAGTCTTGTGATATTTGAGTTATTGAGATAATAACAGATAAGATACAGAAAATAAAATCAAATGAGATACAGAAGATAAAATAGAATACAAGATAATGATAAATAATAATGCTGGTAAGATTGTAGAATAGCTGCACATGTTTATCATATGTAATCAGTTCACTCTTGAAATTCTTAAGCTTTGAATATTTCGTACACTTAGGTTTTGATCATAGTCTATCTAACTTGGCTTTCACTTGCAAAGATTTGCTAGAAATTGAAGTATTGATCTACATCAGCTCGAAGATTTTATCTTAAAAAAGGAATAACAAATTTTAAAGTAATTAATTTATTAGAATTTTGTTAATTTAATGTTATTCCTCAAAAAAAATTTGTTAATTTAATGTACAAATTTTTTAATTAAATAACACATTAGTTAATATTAACTACTTAATTTAAAATATAGATAAAAAAATTAATTATCAATTAATCATCAGCATGATTAAAACGCTTAACTCAATTACAAAACTTACCTTTCAATGGTAGCAGACCTCTTTCCTCCAGTACAGGAACTTGGTAAAGTCCCATGAAGCCACAGGCAGAAAAAGTGAAGAAAATGGCAACAGGAAGCCGCAGCTGTTCTGCTGCTGTAACAGTGAGCAATGACATGAACGCATCCGAGACTACGCAAGTCACTGGCGGAATATTAGGAGAAACTTTAGAGACCAGGCGTTTAAATGATGCCAAGTAGCGACCCTGCATCAGGTTTTCCCAGATAAGATCCATCTGTTGGAAGGCATCAGTGTCTGAAGGAGGTAGACCATCTGGGATGAATTCGAACCGAAAGTCAGGCAAGTCATGCAGGGATCCTCTTGATTCAAGCAAGCGTCTATGATTCATCTCAAGGTTGACATATGTTATGTGAAAACCTTTGCGGTGAAGCAGCTTTGCCAGTTGAAGCATTGTCTTCATGTGGCCCTGAGATGGGAGCGGGATCAAAACTGCATGAGGTTTGTGAGGTACAGCTTCTTCTTCAGGTCTCATCTCTTGCTCACTGCACCGCTCTTCTCTTAACAATCTGTAAACAATTCTGCACCTATGGCTGGCTCTTTGATCTGATTGCAGGAACAGGACAAGCATCCGTTATCATAGAGCACTTTACTATCGCAAATTGATGGAAATTGATATGTGGATGAAATTCATCTATCTGTCATGTCAGGAAGTGACGGGCCATGTGTCAGTAGACCACATGTAAAACGTTAGGAAGTGATTAAGCAAACTGCTTAGGTTCACTTCCATTTATGCTTCGTCTTTTGTCTTTTGTTTTTTAGTTTGTAGTTTTTTTAATTAATGTAAGAATTAATTTTATTTTATATCATATTTATTAACAAATGTTTAAAATTATCATATTTAAAAATATTAATAATTAAATCAGTTAGAAATATGTTAATTTATATCTATAAACTAATATTTATTGATTAAGAGGTATTTTAATTTAATTTTAATTTTATTGTACAATATTAAATATTTAATTGTAAGTTAATTTTATTTAATAAACACTTAATTTCTAAATTTATTTATTAATATATTTTAAAAATTGAAAGTATATATATTTTTTGGTACAAGTGACTTTTGTTGCTTATGAGTGAACATAAAATATATGTGACTTTTGTTGTTATTATATTTCATGTAGTGTAAAAGATGTTGTTCATTGTTCTTTCAATAATTTAGTAGAGTCTAAAAGGGCATATTTTAATTTTAATGAAGACATTATGTACAACATTAAAGAATGTTTCATTATTTACTTATGTCATTACATGAGTGTGTTGCTTTTCTATAATATATATGGTCATCTTATTTTTATATTTTTTATGTAGATTTGTTGTATTGGTTGCCCTTATAATAATTACAAGGTGAACGTATGTGTATCAAATGTTAAGTGTAATATTGGTATTGTAATTCTAATTCCTTACCCACAAGTCAAGTTATAATAAGGAATATCTAATTATTTCCATCACAATGAATTATAGTTAACAAAGTAATTCCAAGGAAAGTCTTCCAACGGTGTCTAACTTAATTATTTTCCTATAAACAACCAAAAACCATATTTCAATACATTATATTAAAACCCCTTCAATGGTGGTTGTCCAATTTTTCCTCAAGTTTTGTTTGAATCATAAGTTGTCCTTCTTTATCAACTTGTCATAACTCGTGTTCATTAGACTATAATTTTTGATAATGACCTTTCATGAATTGTCCTCTCGCTCACTCTTAATACACTGACAAGAGAGTACGTATTATTGCCGGACTGAAATGACATGCATTAAAGCCATCACTAAGAGACAAATGATCCTTAATTTAAGACTATGCAATCGACAACGAAGTAGTAATTAAGGTCCCGTATTTTAGTAGTATTTTTTAAAAATTATGACAGATGAGGAATACCAATATTTTAAAAATTAAATCAAAAATTAAATCAGTAAAATAAAATATTTAAGATTTAAATAAAATTATTAATATTAATTAATTAATTATACATTAATAAATATTAGTATTATTTTATTATATTTTTACTTATCTTTATAATTTTTATTTCTTATTTACTAAATACCTATTTTATTATGATCTAGTATTGATAAAACTTTTAATCCTTAAATCACTTATATAACTAATTTAATATTTGATCCAATTATTAAAGCATTAGTTATTCTCATAAAAACTGATTACTAAAATTATTTAATAGTAACAGTAGACAATATTTCGATCAATTGTTAAAAATTTATTTGTAATCATATTTAAATAGACCTATTTTTCTAGTTTTATGATAAGCTAATATAATATATGTAAGATGATCTAGTCAGTAATTAGTTATGATTAAAAAATTGAATCAGTTAAAGCGAATCAATTAAAAAATTCTTGAACCGATTAACTTTTCAATTTGATTTTTATCTTTTTCATTTGATTTACTTTAATAACTATTGTTGTTAAAATTTAATTATTTTATTAATTAATTGATCAATTTTTATAAACCAATTAATTTTTATAAACTAAAATAATTTAATTAATTTTTTTTAACAGTCTCACTTTTCAACTAAACTTTAAATTAAGGATAATCTTCTTCAATCTTATTTCAAATTCTACAATTTTATTTAATGTTTAATCCATTTTATGACGATCTAAAACAATGTTGAACCTTTTAAATATTAAACTTTTTGTTTATCAGTTTAACTTTTGGTCCAATTTTTAAAAATTATGTTTTTAGGTTGAAGTTCAAATATGATAATCATATATTTTTTAAAAAACTATTTGATACTCATATTTTGGATTGACTTAAATGTCACATTTATGTATAAAAATACAATTAAAAGATTTAATCTATCAAAATTCAAAACGATAGATATATATTTTTCTTCCAAAATAAATAAATTAGATAGACATGCATTATTGTTTATTGTCAAAAAAATTAAAGATAGACATGCGTTATTTTTTCGTCATTCAATGTTAATAAATTAAGATTTTGCAACCTTATAAAACTAATAGTGTGGAAATTATTTTAATGTCAAACATTTACCAAATCATTAAACGTTAAAATTTCAGCAAACATTTGTCAAATGAACTAATTTGTATATCCCATTTATATCATTTCAATATATTTTAAATTTAGTTATATTTTTCATTTTTCAAATAAATGACATATTTTCCACTTACATGACTTGTTAAGATTATTGGGATCTAAGTAGTTTTATATACAATCAAGATTGAGAATAGTTAATACCGATTTTTGAAGTTGACAAGGTTTTAGTACATTCAAATTTCCATTTAGAGTAAGATTTGATGAGACATAGGGGAGAATTGTTTTAATTACTTATATAAACTTAATTTAGACCCCTTGTATATATCGAATATGCAACGCAAGTAATACATACGACGAACCCTAGTTCTTTTTTTTTTTTTTCTCGTTTTACAGCTCTCAGTCAGTTTTACTGGACTCCTCTCCTTTGGTTCGTGTTTTTCAGTCTCAACAGGGCCTACAGAGCTCTAGTCCTTTTGTCTTCTTTATTTTAGGATCCAGTGTTAGTGATCCCTTTATGGGCCTCATCGTCTCCACTGGACCTAACACAAGACAAGATAAAATAAAGACTCCAACCTTGGACCAGATCACTAGTCTAGGTCCAACTAAGTGATAGCTGTGTTTCTTTTTTTATTATTATTCTAACAGAATTCCTAATTAACAACGGAGAGATTCCTCTTCTCTTACTATACCAGAATTCTGTTAAGAGTTGTTTTTCCCTGTACTTCAAGCCTATAAAAGGCATTAATCACAAAAATAAAATTGAGCCATTTTTTACTTATCTTTCTTCATTTTTGTCATGGTATCAGAGCAGGAGCAGGTCTGCTTTATACCTATTATGGCTTCCTTCATTCCTACTCTGGTATCTTCCTGGAGATCAAATCCTCTATCTAATATTATGGTATCTTATCATGTTCTTCTTTATGGTCATCCACTTAGATCCTTGATTCTAGGGCCACTAATCACATAGTTTGTTCATTAGATTTCTTGTCACCTACAACACAGTTGATAATTTGATTGTTATATTATCAAATGGAGAATTCGTAACAGTCACACACATAGGAAATGTAAAACTTTCCACCCTTACTCTTACTAATATGTTTTTTGTCCCTATTTTTTCTTTCAATCTAATCTCCATTAGTAAACTTACAACCTCCTCTCACTGTCGACTAATTTTCTCTTCTGATTCTTTCATCATCTAAGACAACAAGTCCCAGAAGATGATTGGTTTTGTTGAACAAACCAATGGCCTCTACTGTCTTTCCTCCTCACATCCAATTAACCAACCTGTCATTTGTAGTATTTCCTCTGACCAGGAGAACCTTTGGCACCAAAGATTAGGGCACCCTTCCAATCAAAGATTGCACACTCTATTTAGATTAGATGATTCAGTTGTGTTTCATTTCGTAAAACAATGCGATGTCTGTCATTTTGCTAAATAAAAACACATGCTTTTCTCTTCTAGTAAATCTATTTCTAATTCCTGTTTTGATTTAATACATGTTGATATTTGGGAGACTTACCATACCCCTTCTGTCCTTGGTTATAGATATTTTTTGACCATTGTGGATGACCATAGTAAATTAACTTGGATTTACCTGATGAAATACAAAACTAAAACAAGGGATTGATAAAGAGTTTTTGTGCCTATGTTGAAAGATAGTTTAACAGAAGAATCAAGTGCATTTGTAATGATAATGGAGTTGAATTTGGTATGCAACATTTTTACAATGAATAAGGAATTTTGCATGAAACCTCATGTGTCGAAACACCACAGCAAAATGGCAAAGTAAAATGGAAGCATCAACACATCTTAAATGTTACTAGGCCCTAAAGCTACAAGCTCATCTACCTACTGTATTTTGGGCAGATTGCATATTACATGCTACATACCTAATCAACCGAATCCCTTATCCCCTCTTAGACAACAAATCCCCTTTTTTCTATCATGTTTGATATAAACCCAGATTTGTCACTCCTTAAAGTGTTTGGCTGCCTCTATTTTGGCTTTACCAAACAGGCTAACAGAGGTAATTTTGACATAAGGGTAAGAAAATGCGTTTTTCTTGGTTTTTTCCAGGTACAAAAGGTTTCAAGGTGTTTGAAATCAGCAACAACCAGTTTATCATCTCTCAGGATGTTTTGTTCTATGAAGACAGCTTTCCCTTCCTAGATTTACCTAAAAACTCCTCCTTCAACCCTCCTATTTTACGCAATCATTCTCCATTGCCATCCACTGATCCCATTTTTCCTTCTGTACCCTGCCCTCAACACTCCCCTATAACCCTTTCCTCTTGACATACTACCTCCTTACCCTTCCTTGCCTCTTCGATGTTCTACAAGGTAAACCAAACCCCCCTCCTACCTGCAAAACTATGACTGTCCTACCCTACCCCATTCCTCTGCACACCACCCGCCTCTGTTTTTTCCTATCACTCTATATCCCCTAAACATCAATCTTTTCTAGCCTCTATTGTTACTTATCAAGAACCTAAATCATACAAATAAGCAATACAGCACCAGGAATGGAAAGAAGCTATGCAAACTGAACTGAAAGCCTTAGAAGACAACAAACATGGCATCTCACCTTTTTAACTCCAGGAAAAACTGTTATCGGTTGCAAATGGGTCTACAAGCTCAAATTCGACTCCGATGGGAGCCTCCAACATTACAAAAGCAGAGTCGTTGCCAAAGGTTTCAACCTGTAGGAAGGTTTGGACTACATCAACAACTTCTCTCCAGTAGTCAAAACTACTACCATTCGCCTGTTGCTTGCAATCACAGCTTCGAAGAATTGCCATTTGCACTAGCTAGATATAAACAACACCTTTTTGCATGGGGATTTGAAGGAGGAAGTCTACATGTTAACCCCTCCTGGCCTCTATCTGCCACATCCAGAAATGGTGTGTCATTTACAGAAAAGCATCTATAGCCTTAAATAAGCTAATCGACAGTGGCACTCCGAACTTACCTCAGCCCTCCTCTCCAATGGATTTGCATGGTCCACTTCAGATCACTCCATGTTCAACAAATCCACTCCTATCGGCTTCATTGTCCTTCTAATTTACGTTGACGATGTTTTGTTGGCCAGCCTTAATCTTAACCTTATCTCCTCAGCTAAGCAATTCCTCGATAATGCGTTCAAAATAAAAGACCTAGGTCTAGCAAAGTATTTTCTCGGCCTATAGCTCGTTCGCTCCTCCTTGGGGGTCAACCTCTGCCAGCAAAAGTTCACTCTAGACCTCCTTCAAGAAACATGTTTTCTTCATTTTAAACCGGTGGCGACCCCCATGGCTTCCAACACTAGGCTCCTAAGTGATGGTGAACCTTTCTCTGACTGCGATTTCCTTCTGATGTTTGATTGGCAAACTCCTTTATTTAGCGACTACCCGATCCTACATCTCTTTTGCAGTTCAACAGTTGTTTCAGTTTATGTCCTGTCCGACCACCTCCCACATGCAGGCGGCCCATCGTATTCTTTGCTACCTTAAAGGCTCTCCAAGACAAGGTGTTTTGTTTTCAACTACCTCTCCTCTTCAGCTACGTGCCTTCTCTGACTCCGATTGGGGAACCTGCCCAAACTCGAGCAAATCTATTACCAGTTTCTGTATTTTTCTGGACTCCTCTCTTGTCTCTTGGAAGTTTATGACTCTCAAGGAGTTTGTTATTAAATGCGGTCTCCTGCTTTTATGAACTCTTATTCTTATCTTCATTGTTTGATAGGTTTTCTGTCATTAAATATCATATTTATCCTTGCAATCATTGTAAATAATCCTTAGTGAGGTATGAAAATTTGAGTCTTTGACTTAAAATCAGTAAAATGCATGTAGATTAACTGAGTCTCGAGTGCAGCTTAAGTTTCGGGGATTGGATACATGTTTAGCTCGAACAACTCAACCAATAACTCCAAAGTGAGTTGTTTTGTTTTGGAGAAACTTTTGAAATGACATTGTTTTAGCCTATAAATTTGAGAAAAATTAAAATTAAAATAATATCCTCCATCAGCCATCAGGTGTCATATTAATCATACTCGACCTAGTGTCAATTTTGTTTCACAAGTCATTTATATTAGATTAATCATATTCGTTGATTCCAAATGGATAACGAATCAAGTCCAGGTAAATCTATAGATAAAAATCAAGGGAAAAGACATAAACATTCTTATAATTTAAGAAATCATAGCAAATTTTCCAGATTTTTAAAATTATCGAAAAATTCCTTTTAGTTTTTAGTTTAAAAGAAAAACTCATTCTTTTAGACATTAAATAAAAAATAACGACAAAATACATATAATATGAACATTAAATATAGACTAATTAATGCTATTTATATGACGATTCAACATATCTTTTAAACTCGAACCGAAATAATTAAATATGATACAAATAAATAATTATCTTTAATTATTAATTTAAGTTAAATTTAACCAGTTCAAATTAAGACTAAAAGTTAAGTTGAGTTGAGTTATTATATTAGTAAAATTTGATTAGTCCATATTTAATGTTCATATATATTTTATTTTTATTTTTAACTAAATTTTTAAAAAGGTATTTAAAATATTGAAAGTTAGAAAAAATTCTCAAAAATTTTAAAGACCAAATAATATTTTTAAGGCTAAAATACATTTAACAATAATAAAATAAAATAATTAACAATAATAAAATAAAATGTCACCATTTTTATATTTTCCTTTTTCTCTATAAAGCTATAAATGAACTTCTTTTAGCTCTTTTTCGATTTTCTAAGTAATTCCTTTACCCACGGGCTCTCTCTCTTTTTGTTTCTAATCTTCTTCTTTTTTTTTGAAAAGAGAGAATAGCTATTATCTCGAGGAATAATGATCCAAGATACAGTCAGGCATATCAACCCACACATGAAAGCGGCTATGGAGAACAGACGCCCGAGCAAGAGAGTGGGCACCCCTATTCCCCGAATGCCTAATCCAAGAAACAGAGATATTGTCCCTAGTGCATAAAATATCCTTACAGTCCGAAATTATAAGACCAAAATAGGAAAAATCCAAAGACCTGGAGTTCAAAGCATGGATAAGAAGTTGACTATCAGTAAAGATAGAACCTGCTCGTAACATGCCATCACGAGCAAATAACAAACACTGCCGAAGAGCAAGCTCCTCCGCCATCGCAGGACCTCCATTGCCTTCCTCGTAGCCCGAAAGTGCTAATGAAAAGGAGCCTTCTCCGTCTTCAAATAGAATGCCAAACCCAAGAAGGCCCGCATCTGCAAAGATCGAGCCATCAATGAAAGCCAACCACTGAGAGGACGGTGTCATGACGGCTGCCGACCGAAAACACAATTGTAGCGGGGGAGCAACAGTCAGGGGAGTGCCTACAGGCATCAACTCCTTGAAGTCTGAATAGTAAGAATTAGCTTGGGTATGAATATGGTGTGGCGTAACTCGTTTATCGTGCCATAGTGTGTCATTTCGTGCCAACCATAGCTTCCATGCCTGAATGCCGATTCTAGCAGCACGATCCCTTCCTGCTGTCTCAAGGACATAGGCAAAAAAATCCTGAAAAGAGGACAAAGAGGATGTTAAAACCAAGCCCGCTAACCGCCATAACTCCTTAGCCATAGGACATTCAAGGAAAACATGCTTCATGGATTCATGTTCATGGAAAAATAAGCAATGCAAGTCAACGTTCACCCCGCGGTGTTGCAGATTATCTTTAGTGGGTAACACGCCACGGCAACACCGCCATAGGAAGTCGCGTACTTTTGGAGGTACAGCAAGGGACCAGATTTGCTTCCATACATAGCCTTGCACCCGTTGCCCACCGTCTCCCAAATCCGCAAGCGCCTCATAATAAGCAGTTTTAACTGAGTAAATCCCTCTTCTGTCACAAGTCCAAATAAGCTTATCCGGTGTGAGGCTAATGCTCAAGGGGATACCTAGGATAGCATGCATGTCATCAGTACTAAAATAAGACAGCAACTTCGCAGGGTCC
>JAOSBL010000210.1:1335015-1356021 GCA_027568915.1 Erythroxylum roraimae
TCTTATTATACTACAAGGGCATTTTTGTCATTAACACTGTTTTTTGTTCTGTCCCCTGCAACCAAACACATTTCTGTTCTCAGGACAAAGACAATATTTTCTGTCCTGTCCACTGCAACCAAACATCTCACTGTCTTCAGTTCTTGTCCTGTTCCGTTCAACTCTGTCCCGTCTCGTCCTGTCTCTGCCTGCTGAAGACGCTAACCATATATTAGGTTAGTGAGGCATGACAATTTGAGTCTTTGACTTAAAATCAATAAAATGGGCATTGATTGATTGAGTCTCGAGGCTTAAGATTTGGGGAATGGATAGCTCGAACAACTCAACCACCAACCCTAAAGCGACGTTGTTTTGGATAAACTTTCAAAACAACATTGTTTTAGTCTATAAATTTGACAAATTTAAAATTAAAATAATTTCCTCAATAACGTGTCATATTGATCATACTCGATCCAGTGTTTTTTTTTCACAAGTCATTATAATAGGTTAATCATATTCCTTGATTCCAAATGGAAAACGAATCAACTCCAAGTATACCTATACATAAAAATCAAGGTAAAAGAAACATTCTTACAACTTAAGAAATCAATATGACACTTGATTGTGGCAGAGGGCTTTTGATTACGCCTCTCCTTTTTTTGTGATTGTATCTTGTCTCCCGTACTGTTTAGGCTTGTACATTGCTGCTGTTTAAATTTTTGGTAATATAATTTCTTTAAATTTTAAAAAAAAAACTTAAGAAATCAAAGAAAATTTCCCTGATTTTTAAAATTATTGAAAAACTCCATTTAATTTTTAGTTTTCTAAAGAACACGTTCTTTCACACATCAAATAAAAAACAACGACGAAATATAGCAAAAAAGGGATGTTAACATCTCAAATGGATCCAATTTAAGACATTGTTTTTTAAGTCTCTCAATGATCTAACCGTTTACCACTTCCCGTAGCTTTTGAAACCCACATGATGTGATATAAACATTAAACGTAAACTAATTAAATATTATTTATATGATAATTTAAAACTTCTCTTAAATTTGAACCTAATAACTAAATCTGATATAAATAAATAATTTATTATAATTATATTTAATTATTAATTTAAAATTTTAATTAGTTTAAATTAAGTTTAAAAATTAAGTTAGATTATTATATTAGTAAATTTTGATTAGTTCATATTTGATATTTATATCAAGTATATTTTATTGTTATTTTTAACCAAAAATTAAGAAAAAGTATTTTAAAAAATTAAAAGTTAGAAAAAAAAATTCTAAAATTTTTAAGATACGATAATGTTTTTAAAGATTCTTTAAAAATACAAAAGAAATTTACATCCTTCATCTTAAAAATGAATATTGAGTTTCAACTTTTTCCTCTTACCCTCCCAGACGTAGAACAATTGACTTACGGAATGGGGAATTCCAATGTTGAAGACGCCATCAACAGTCATTCCTAATCCGTCACGGATCAAGACTATTTCCATAGCCGCCACTATATGCTAATCATGTCATCTATAAAATCGTATGACTACCAATGCTACTTCCCACACACTGAGCAATGATTGAATTCAGTAAACACCAAACCTTTGTATTACGTAGACCTTTTGGTTACGAAAACAAAGTAACTTTTTAGCAGGTGAGTTGAAAAGGAGTTCTTTCAGTTTAAATGAAGTTGTAGGTTTAAATTATTTTCATGTATGCAGTTATTTAAAATTTAGAATCAGGACTTTGTCTTTTGCAAGGAATTTACTCGGCTTGAGCGGACATTAGTCTGGGTGTAAATAGCTTAAAGGTATCTTCCCATAGTTGAGACCCTTCTAAAATATCTTGTACGCAACAAAAAAAAAAAGAAATTATATAATATATCATGTCAAGCCATTCCACACACCCTAATAATAAATTAAAATAGGAAAATCAGATGAAAAATTAACTTAAAGTTTAAATGTTGAAACATATAATGAGAAGAAATAAAATTATAAAATAAGTAAAAATAAAATATTTTATTAAAATATCAATATTTATTAATGTATAATCAATTAATAATAATTGTAATAATTTAGATTAAAATTGAACCATAATTTTAAATAATTTCTTTGTTTTTTGAGTATTAAAATAAGGATTATTAAGAAAATTGAACTAAAATTAATTAATTTAATTTTTTAATCGTTACAATTCATAAACACACTCATTTATAATATACAATAAAAGAAAAGTTCAATCACTTAAAAATATAGAATAATCTCTCTAAATACAGAAGAAACAAAAATTTCCAAGTACCTAAAATATCATTCAAAAGCTATCATAGACCATGAAAGAAATCAAGATGGTTCCGTTTCATGGTTCAATGTAACACTTCGAAACTTCAAAATCCACAATTACAATTCAACACGTTAAAGAAACATTTGACAGAAATGAGACAAAAAGATTGACTAACGTTTTGTACGTATGTTCTTCACCTGTTTGACTGGGCTGCAAGGTAGGTGATTTTACTTTTAATCATATAACATTTAAGATATAATAGATTCAAAGTATTTAATTTTTTAAAAATTTTTAATTCAGTACTAATTTTTAAAAATTTTATTTTTAGAGATTAACCTGTAAATTTTGAATAAATAAAGAGTTATAACGTTATTATTGTTGATATGATTAATCAATAGATATTCACGTAGTATTTAATGGACACGTAACATTAACAAAAACAACTTTTTAATTTGATTTATATAAATTTTAAAAAGTTAATTAAAAAGTTTAAAAGTCCCACATTTAATATTATTATATACAAGGTGGAGGTTTAATGGTTGATGAGGTTATGTACTTGCACAGTACAATGGCACCTGGAGAATTATAAATATAGGGAAGCTCCGCGATAATATAGAAAAGATCAATGGCTTCCTTTAAACCTCATGCTGTTCTTATCCCATTTCCATTTCAAAGCCACGTAAAACAGTTGCTTAAATTAGCAAAGCTTCTTCACTACAAAGGGTTCCACGTAACTTTTGTGAACACTGAGTTCAATCATCAACGTTTCCTTAGAGCAGAAGGGTCAAATTCTCTTGATGGCTCTACAGATTTCCGATTTGAAACCATTCCTGATGGTCTGCCTCCTTCAGACCCCAATGCTTCACAAGACATGCGCGGTCTTTGTGAGTCGACCGCAAATAACTTACTGGCTCCATTTGTTCAACTTCTTGACGAGCTGAATGAATCATCAAGTGCCCCTCCGGTGACTTGTATCGTCGCAGATGCTTTTATGCCATTCACAATTACCGCTGCCGAAGAGCTTAAGATTCCCCTGGTAATGGTCTTCACGCTTTCTGCCTGTGGCATATTGGGAATTAAGAATTGCCGCCATCTCATGGACAAAGGTCTACTACCACAAGGTATCTCTTTCTTTTCAATTCATTGATAGAGAAATTAGAAAACCCTTCTACTCAAATTTTAAGATCTGAACTCTGCATAAATTTTTATGATTTAGGGTGTACATGTCTCTTTGAAATGACCCTCAGCTTGATTTGTGTTTGCAGATGAGAGCTGTTTAACAAATGGTTATTTGGAAAACGTTGTGGAGGGAATTCCAGGAATGAAAGATATCAGGCTGAGGGATTTCTCAAGCTTTATTCGAACTACAGATCCGAATGAATTCTTTTTGAACTTCACAACGGAATGTACTGAGAAAGCTGTCAAAGCTTCTGCAATTCTTGTGCATACATTCGACGCATTGGAACAGGATGTGCTGGATGGTCTCTCTTTGGTGTACCCTCGTGTTTACTCTATTGGTCCATTGCAGTTGCTTCTCAATCAGGTTAAAGAACCATCTATGAAATCAGTTAAATACAATTTTTGGAAAGAAGAAACCCAGTGTCTAGCATGGCTGGACTCCAAGGGTCCAAGCTCAGTGATATATGTCAACTTTGGTAGCCTTACAGTGCTTACTGAGCAACAACTACTAGAATTCGGGATGGGACTAGCCAACAGCAAACAAAACTTTCTATGGATAGTGAGGACAGATTTGGTTACTGGTGGCTCGGCGATTTTGCCGAAAGAATTTACAGAACTAAGTGAAGGAAGAGGCCTTATAGCAAGTTGGTGTCCACAAGAAGAAGTCCTCAACCATCCTTCAATTGGAGGGTTTTTAACACATTGTGGCTGGAATTCAACTCTTGAGAGCTTGTCAGCGGGAGTTCCAATGCTTTGTTGGCCTTTCTTCGCAGATCAACCAACCAACTGTAGATTTGCGTGCAAGGAGTGGGGGATTGGCATGGAGATGGATAACGATGTAAAAAGAGATGAAGTTGAGAATCTTGTAAGAGAACTAATGGAAGGAGAGAGAGGTAAGAAATTGAAGAACAAGGCCATGGAGTGGAAGAAACTGGCGGCAGAAGCCACAGGTCCACATGGTTCGTCTAGGGTTAATTTGGACAAGTTCGTAAACGAGGTTCTTGTCTAAGTACGACAATGATATCTTCATTACACTTGTCAAAGTCCATTTTTTATTCAAACTATACTAAGATTCAAGACTGTAAGGTGTGCTTATATATGTTGTAATTGGAACCACGGTTCACTTATGTGGCCTCTAAAATCATGGTTTTTCCTTACAAAAATTTGCTGCAATAAAGTGTTAGTTTATGCTCTTGGATGTAATTTTATGCGTGACATTATTATTTAATTAATAAAGATTTTTTTTATTTTTATGTATTATGTTATATTTGATATTTTAATATTAAAGATAAAACCTCTAGAATAATTACTGTATAATTGAAATTATAGTGAGATCATAATTATGATATTCAATTTGTATTTATATATAATTCTCAACTTGTTCCTAGTTATAGTTTAATCAAATATGAAATACTGATGAAATGGTAAAACTAGCACACATTATGTTTATCTCTTACAAAGAAAGTAATTAATTTTATAAATTAAAATCCGAAGATACTTAATTTAACATGTGGGTGTTTATAAGAAAATAAGCCCATTAAACTGATTCACTTATGAGGTTCCAAATAGAATATTACTTATGTGTCTGTGAATTTCCTCATTATAATAGTTGTATAATTGATCCATAAACTTGAGATTACTAAGGTATTTCATATGAGAAGTATTATTTTGATGCTACTTATGACCTGTCATATTTATGATAGTTCGGTTGGTAGTATTTAGATGCAATATAAACCGTATGGAGATAATTGAGTAAGTCAATAAAAGATTCACCACTCTAAGGTAATTAAAGAGAATGTTCTACTATTCTTGATTAGTAGTGATTTTAGGAATTCTCCGACCAGAGTGAATTAATATTTGAAAACAATTAATATTTGAAAAGATGTTTTCAAATATTAATTATAAATCAATTATTAATTAACAAGAACGAACATGATCTAATCTTCTTAGGAATTACATGTATCCGACTTAATGATGCTCATATATAGGAAAGATGATGTCTTGATCTAATAACTTCAAAATAGTATTCATGTCACCTCCTCCTTCATGGTTGGATTTAATTTGCACTGAGGCTCCCTCACTAGTTTGGCATCATTTTAAAGAAAAATTAGGTGTATACATATTGCACGCTTGATCCCTTTTATGTTTGCTAATGTTCACTTAATTGATGTCCTGTATTCCTTTAAAACCCCACAATAGCTTTTCCTAATTGACATTTGCAATAATTACTGATAGGGTTTCATCCTCTCCTAAGTGAACACTTCAATTGCTTGTGCAAAGCCTTCAAATCAAACTTTGAGGCCTGTTCCACAGAAGGCAAAACCCTTTTATGAGAACTCGGTAATTGTAAAGGTGAATTTAACCAACATGCTTGGCGTTTCGGGTGATGAATGTAAAGGCAAGTGATTCTTTAACATCTTCATCATTATCTAGCTTTGCATGTTTTTCTTTCTTGCTATGTTGTGATATAAAGTCCAAATCATCCTTCATAAAATTTTACTCAATTTAATCTTACATAATTGGGTCAATAATATCAATATAAAAAATAGATGCAAGTCTTCTGTACATTTCGTAGAATCAAGAATATTAAATGCTACTTACATTAATCTTAACTACTGTTGCTTTCGTGCATGGTTTGCGTAACAATATGACTTAAATTTGATGAAAACTCGCCATTCATATCACTAATGTGAAAATCGCGGAAAAAAAATAGTTGGTTTACTTTAACTAGAACATCCTCAATAATGCCTTCAAGATATGAATTAGACCAATCTATTATACCCTTCTTTTCTTTAAACGTACCAATTAAAAATCTTAGAAATTGAGAGTGGCATAATATTTATTGATGTTCCTAAATCGAGCACACCCCATTCCAATAATATTGTTACCGATCACACATGGTACAGTGAAAATATTGGCGTATAGTTGCTTGAAAAATTTGACATATTGTGAAATTTGCTTGATGGCATTCACCGGTGAAACACTAAAACGAAATGTCTGCAAAATTTCTTGATCTACCTTCTCCTTCTTTGTTTTTGTCAAACTACTAGAAAATAGAGGTGTAACCAGAATTTTTGAATCAGGAAATACATGTTTACTACTTACCTCTTCAATTGGTGCGTCTAAGATTATTGGTTTCATTTCCTTTTTCCTTTTCCCTTTTCAACTGAATTAAGCAGGGCGGCCGTACTTCCTTGCCACTTCAAAAACTCGTGCCACTAGCATTTTCTCTTGGGTTAATTTTTGCTTGAGATGTTAGCTTCCCTTTATTAGCCTCCATTTTATTCAATGTAGATGTATGTAAGCACTGAAATTTGGATTTCTAAGTTTTAGATGTTGACTCTTATTTTTAATAGAATGTTTGCATGTTAGAGGTTAAAGTTTTCACTATTCACTCCAAAGACACACTTGAGCTTGATGTTTGGTTCGATACAGGGCCAATTTGTTGTAACTAAAAGATTGATGTTGCAAATGGTTACTAAGTTGCCTATATCTCAATTTTGGATGGTCTTTTAATCAAGTTTGTATTGGGTTTAATAGGAGTTATATTTGTTGGTTTATGTCCTATAGCCAATCGGTTTGGTTAAAATTAGTAACAATTATTTAAAGGCATTTTATCTTGTACATATTTAGATGTATATGATAAAGTCTTTTAAGATGTGTTATGACATTTTGGCATTAATTGTAATCGGACATTGTTGGTTATTTGTGGAATCTCACTATGACGATTATTCTATCTTATGTGGGGCCCTTGAAGATAAAATTACATGAAAGATAAACTCCTAATGAAGATAGGATTTACTATTTGGGATAAAATCACCATATTTGAATAAAAATAGTGTGCAGATTTTTTGTAATTTTTGTAGCTATCTTTGGGAAGCCTATTTTGGTGATAATAGTTACCTAAGGTAGCTAAATTTGTGGAGATTATGATTGACTATTTGCAGCTGCATTTCTGTTGGGTTTTGTGTAATCTTTTTGACTAAAGTTGTGTGGTTTTTTGGCAGTAAAAAACTTGTAGTAAAGTCGTGTGCAGCTGCGTTTCTTTGTTTTGTGTGAATAATTGAGCTATTCTTAGCAGTTGTTTTTCTACACATGTGGGTGAATAATTGGACTGCTACTCCATTTTTGTGAGGGAAAAACTACAATTATTTATGTCAAGTGTGCAACTGTATTTTATGATATTTCGATAATGAAACATATATTCGATTGATGATTTATGTGGCTGCGTTTTCTTGACTGGTGGCGTAAATTTTCTGGTCTGTCCAAGTATTGTTTTTGGTGAAAATCCTAGCAGCTTTCGTGTGTTTTGAAGCTCTATTGGTTTAACGTTTCGGTAATGAAACATTTATTGTTTTGTTGAGTTTTTGTGGTTACTGTGCGTGAGATATTTCAGTGACAATATTAAAGGTTCACAGCAAATTTCTTGGTGGACAACTTCTCATTCTTTCGTTGATGAAACTACATATTTAGGAGAGTTGTTTTCTTACCTCAAGTGTCTTTGTTTATGTCCTTATTGTTTTAATCACTTCAGTTGTTTATTATTATCTTTATTATCAAACATCCTTGTGAAAATCTTCGATTAAAGTTAGCACGAGTTGGTTGTGTTATTGGGAGTGATTTACTTTCACGGGTTGTGAGAACGAGGGATAATGTCAAGCGTTGGGTGAGTCAGATTTATAATGCCTTGAGTAAAACTATTGTTGTTCCTTGGTGAAAGTAATTAAGCTGGGTGAGGATCCTGCAAACTTAGGTAAGATGTGTCAAACTGTGTTACCAAATCTTGGGGGTTGATTTGTTTATTTCCCATTCAATTTTTCTGTTTTTGTTTGTGCTAGAAAATTTACAGTTGCTGACACAATTGCTTTATATCAAGCAACCACAATATAGTTCAAAGTAACTGCGACTGAACCAAAATTTTTGTGAAACTATATCCTTTCAGATTTTCAAAGTCCATGGGATAATTATGCATTGCAAATGAAATTATAATGAGATTATAATTATGAATTTATATTATATTTATGTATTATCCTTAAATTACTCATAGTCATTGTTATATTAAGATTGGACATTAATATAATGTAAAAGACTAGTACATGTTTTTTTTTCCTTATAAAGTAAATAGTCGATCTCATAGGTTAAAGTATGAAAATACTTAAACAAACGTGTGAGTTCTTGTTAGAGAACAAGTTCACTAAACAGACTCGATATGAGAAATCCATTTGAAACATTTCTTGTATGTGTATGAAATTCTCATTGTGATGATTGTATAAGTGATCATTTGACTTGAGGTCACCAAAGTTATCTTATGTAAAGATTGCTATATTTTGATACTACTTATAACCTATTCAATCATGGGTCACAGACAATGGATATTGTATGAATTATATAGAGATAGTTGTGTGATCAAGATAAGATTCATCATCTTAAAGTAATTAGAGAGAATGTTTCGTTATTCTCAATTAGTATTGATTTAAGAAATCCTTGGCTAAGGTAGAATAACGTTTTATAAATAATTTACAATTGTCATTAATTGAATCAATAGCTAATAACAGAGAACTAATATGATTGGACTCAAAATATAGTAGACATTAATTATATGCTTTATGTTTAATCAGAAAATTGTATAATAAAATGATTGAATTATATAGAAAATTCATGCACAGAAAAGTTAGTCAAAATCACTTTGACATTCCTAAATATTTAGTTGGTCATGATATATTGCTAGACCTCAATATTGATATGTGATTATAAATTGTTTAACTGAAGAATTAAAAATAAATTAAAAGGAGTTTTAATTTATCTAATTGTAATTATGAATTATAATTATAATTTATGATCATTGCCAACATATTTAGGAACCTAATGGGTTTCACGTAAAGAATGAGTTGAAGAGAGCAAAGTTAATTTAATCAAGTTGGACTTGATTGTACAGTTTGAGAAGCTTTATGATTAAATATAAGATATTTAATAAATAAGGATCAATATGAGGTATTGAATCTTATTTGGACATAATTAATATTTAATTGGAACTATTTGTAATTCTAATTAAAGTTCAATTAAAATTAGAATTTAATTTCAATTAAATTACTAAAATATTCGAAACATATTATAAATATGCTTAAGCTCTATGAAACTAGCACTTCTTACTTAACTCTCTTTGTGAGAGTTATAGAATTCTCTGAATCTATTTTGTAGATATCATTAGAGATTAGATGCTTATGCGACTACAGTGGTTAAGATAGATCAGTTTCAGAAATGGTTTAAAAGATACGACTCAAGCTTCAGAATAAGGTATGAATTACGATTCCTCTTTATTATGATTTATGTGTTAATCATTTTATAAAATTAAAGTGATCTTAGTTTTTAATAAACTAATTTGAGAAAAAAAATTGCAATTATTTTGCTGCAACCAAGATCGAATCCTGATTTGATTTCCCAATAATATTTCCTTGGCTACCAAACCTACTTATCACATTCACATGAGGAATTGCAACTTCTTAAATTTATTGGCACTTATCAGAGGAGTGCTTTAGAATTGTATGCCATAAACCTTTAACTATCAAACATATCCCAAAACTACTTTTCTACATTATTTTAAAAATCAAACTGGACCAACCAGTTCGACTTTAATAATACTGATTGAATTTTTAAACTTGAACTCTTTTCTTTGATTGGTTTAATGTTCTGTTAGATTTTTAAAGTATTACTTTTCTAACAACAGGAACTAGTTTTGAAAGTTGAGATCCGATATTTGAATGTCTTATCTCATTTACTTTTATAGATGTATCGTCTATCTCTGACTCCAAATTATTATGAATTTGTTGCCATGTTAGAGAATAAATCTCTTACTTTCCAAGAATCTTCCCTGCAAGTGTTCCTTCACTTACAACATCTATTATGGTTTGGTCTATGATACTAATTCTTTGTAAAAGTACTACAAGAATCATTGATTAAAATTTTGATGGTGTGGATAACTCGTGCACAATTAATTAAGACGCTCTCAAGTATTAATATAAAGTTTCTCAATTTGTATGATGATTCTCTCTGATTACCTTCCAAATTGTTCCAATCCTTGAAACTGGAAAGAATTTTCCAAGAACTTTCTCTTTGAGTCATTCCAAATTCTTTTTTATGTTAAAAGAAGGAAGTAAAACCAGTCTTTCTCTTTGTCCGCCAACAAGAATGGAGAGGTCTTAATCGAAGACTTACCTTATAGAGAACCTCCTCCATGTTTCCCTTAAGTTGGATCCTTAGTGGAGAGGAGCAGCTGAGAAGAGCGACCCAATCAGACAGGACGACCCTCGAGGAGACATAAGAAGTCAGTCAGTGAAAATAAAAGGAAGATGAAAGGAAAAGACTCAGATACAAAGATCAGGCCAGAATCGTTTACCTCTTTACCATTTGAAGCCGCGATCGACGAAGATGAGATGGAGCCCTAATTTGGAAAAGTCTGGAGAAATCCTGAAAGAGGCATTTGGTTTTTCCCTTTTTAGATAGCCCGTGTACACGTGATCCAGATTACGGTGACATTTTTGCTTGGTTATTTATTAACGATGCCGTTTTTGTGTGGGGTTGTTATCCTTTAAAAGATAAGGTTGTACTCATATCTTATTTCTTAGATTAATTCATTTTAATTTTTTTAAAAAAATCTCATTTTTATTTATTACTGTGTCACTCCTTATAGCTTTGGTTTAAGAGACCTATCACTACCAAAATATCCTCTGATCTCTCACTGCCAGAATTACCTGCCTAGCTTGTGCTACTTTCCAGATTTGGAAAGTTTCTAACAGGAGCTGGTGATGCCCCATGCAACTCTAGATGCATCCACGTCTGGGAACAGGGAGATAGAGGAGGGTGAAATAGCTAAAGAAGGGAACTCAGTAGTGAAGAGCGATGGAGGCTTGGAGTTATCTAACGAGGATTTTCCAGAACTTCAAAGCTCAGGGAAATCCATGTCCAAAGGTACTGGGAGTGCGTTACAATGCAAGAAAGAAGAGCTAGCCTCCCCCAGGAACTCTTGGAAGTTGAAGGTTGCTGCCTCGACTGTTAACAACAAGCTAACCCACTGCATAAATGTAAGGTCGATGGGGTTTTAACTCCCCTAAAAGATATGTTGGATGCAGGAGCAGCTATTTGGTCCTCAGCGTTGGTGGGATATTTCTGGAGCAAGAGACCATCTTACCTGTAGGTACAAGCATGGGCGTTGTAGAAATAGAGCAAGAAAGGGCTAGAAAGGACCATGCTCGTTGAGGAGGACACGTTTATCTTCAAATTTTCCAATGAAAGCAACTTGAATGAGATATTAGAATAACAACCATGGCATATAGGAAGACAACCGATGTTTTTACAAAAATGGAGACCTGGTATGTGCTTAGATAGGAGTAGCATCGACTCAATTCCCATTTGGGTCATTTTCACAATGTTCCACTTTAGTTTTGGACAATGAAAGGGTTAAGCTTCTTAGCTAGTTCAGTGGGGAAGCCCATTTATATGGATACTCAAACAACGAGGAAGGAAAGAATTTGTTATGCCAAGATCTATGTGGAAATAAAGAAGGATAGTGAGCTCCCAAAGACGTTAGCAGTGATGAAGCTAAGCGAGGATGGGGAGCTAGTTAAAGAGGTAATCCAAGTCAGTTATCCTTGCAAGCCTCAAATGAGTCCAAAAAGTGTGGAAACCAACTAGAAAAGGGTATTACAACCGAAGGGGAACCTCGGATAGATGTTAGTAAACAACTTTAAAATGTGGTTGATGAGCATATGGGGGAAGAGGAACTGAACCTGAGCAGACCAGAGGAACAACATCTTGAAGGGATATATTACGCACGAGAAGATTCAAAATGTTGAGCCACAAACTAATGAAGATGCTTCTAAAACTTCAAGGTATGGAGATGATCTGGATAAGGGAACAAAACTGGAGGACTTCAAGCTGGTTATTAAAAATAGAAGAAAGTCAACTAGATCCAAAGTAAAGAATAGGTTGAGGGAGCTTCAAACTCCCACCTAATTTATGTATATCTTATTTTGGAACATAAGAGGGCTCAACGACCCTCTTAAACAAAGGTCTTGTACAACACAATATTGGCTCCAAGAAATAGAAATAAAATTAATATGTTAGCTGATGATACGGGTAACTTTTGTACAAGACAGGATGAGATTGAGAACACTGAAATTAACTTTTTCAAGAATCTACTGGGAATGCTTAAATCAAGTGGAAGAGGAGATCTTAGTTGGGTTATTAAAGAGAAAATTAGTCTAGAAGCCAGGGAAGTCTTAATCAGTCCAATATCAGTGCAGGAAATTAAGAACACTCTCTTCAGCTTGAACCCATCTAAGGCTCCACGGCCTGATGACTTTAACGCCCATTTCTTTCAAAAGACTTGGAGCATTATTAGTGAGTTGGTGGTGGAAGCAGTGCAGGAACTTTTTTACTCCACAATTCTTAGGGAAATCAACAAAACACCCATCTGCCTCTTCCCAAAGATTTAAAACCCCACTTGCATGAAAGATTATCACCCCGTATCATGCTACAACCCCATATACAAACTCATTTCAAAGATAATTGCAAACAGATTGAAGAAATATATGGAACTCCTTATCAGTATATCCCAAGGTGCTTTTGTTTAGGAAAGAAGCACTGGGGATAACATCCTGAATGTCCAAGAATTTATGAGTGAATACACTTCCATGAAGGCTATTAAGAGCTACTACATCAAAATTGATTTTTTAAAGCCTTTAATACAATTAAATGGGAATTCATCATTGATTGCCTTCATGCTTTTGGACTTCCAAAAGTATTTGTGGGATGGATAGAAGAATGCATTATATTAGCAAACTTCAACTTGCTAATCAATGGAAGTCCAACAAATTTCTTCAAGAATTTTAAAGGAATTAGGTAGGGGGACCAACCCCCTCTTCCCCTACCTATTCTCACTAGCCATTGAAGTCCTCTCCAGAATGCTAGCAACCCTCAATAATCCAAAATTCAAATTTCATCACAAATGCAAAGTGCTTAACCTAAATCATTTGGCTTTTACGGGTGATATCTACTGTTATTTTGTGAGGTGAAACTTATTCATTAACTCTAATGATGAGTATTATTAAGGAATTCAACAAACTCACATGTTTGACTATTAACTTTCATAAAATATGTATGTTTATTTCATCATATATGCAGAATGGGGAAGAGTTAATCATGTTAACAAAGCCTCCAAAATTGCGCCCCTCCCTTTAGATATCTTGGAATACCAATTACTATGAACAAGCCAAGGTATGCAAACTTCCTACCCTTGGTTGAAATGTTCAAAACCAGGATCAATGCCTGACAAAATATGTGGTTGTCTTTTACTGGAAGATTGTAGTTGATATCTACAGTGTTGAGGAATGTACACATCCATTGGAGTGCCCACATGTTGCTGCCTAGGAAGATTATTAAAGAGATTGAAAGCTTCTGGCAATTATGTCAAACTAGAGAAAACTCATGGAGTTTTAAGTAAATTTTTATTAAGTAAATTTTTAGATTGACGGACCAAACATACCACTTGATGAAGAAACTAATTGGAAATGGTGAATCAACATAGGTTTGGTTTGATAACTGGAGTGATTTGAGTCCTTTAAGCAACATGAATGAGCTTAGACACATGATTACCAGGATTCCTATTCAAGCAAAAGTTAGCTCAATCTACGCAATAGAACCTAGAATTGCAATTTTTGAGGGGTTGTTAGCTTAGATAATTTGCTACCTAGCAATCCACCAATAGGCAAGGAGGACAAGATCATCTGGTTACACACCAACTCTAGGGAATTTTCCAACAATTCCTGCTATAAGCTGTAGGGATATTCATCTCAAGGTCCATTGGTTCGAGCTAGTTTGGAAGAATTCTTTATCCCCCAAAGCAGCTTTCATAAGTTGGCTTACAATGAAAGATAGGCTCAAAACTAAAGCTATATGGTATGACATTTCAACCAACTTGGATACCAGAAGCAGTTTATAAGGAAGTGAGAGTGAAACTCATAATCATTTATTTTTCCAACGTAGGGTTTCACACGTTATCTGGGCTAGGGTCCAAAATATATTACAAGTTCATTGTCTTCAGAATGAATGGGTGAACATCATATATTGGACTATCAATATGATGACCAAACTTAAGTTTGATGGAGTAATTTATACAATCTGGAAAGAAAGAAATAGCAAGTTACACAAGGGAAAGGTGATGGAAATGCAGAAGCTGGCAGACACAACAATCCACTAGATTAGAGAACTCTTTATAGCCAAATAAAATCATATTAAACTTAGTCCATGCATAAGGAGTAGTTGGAATTTATGATAAAAACTATTTTACTAGGAATCGTAGATTCCTAGCTCATTGTTTGCTTTCTTTGTCATTGCGATGTAATATTGAATTCTTGCCATTACGATGTATTTTTTTCAAGCTTAGCTTGAGTTAATACAAATATCATTTTCTTTTTTTAAAAAAAAGGATGTAGAACTCCTTTATGTATTTGTAAAGATCCTCACCCATAAGGTCAAAAAATGTAGGTAATAGATATGAATCAATCTATAATGGTAGTATGAAATTTGATGCACTGTGATTATTGGCTCATCTTAGGAGTTGCTAAGTCTCGTAACATTCTTTTTCTTGCCTTTTCTTCTTCAAAAATTTATTCTTCTCTCTCACCTTCATTATCACCAATTAAAGTTATGGAAATTGGCATGCTATCCTCTTAACTTCTACTTTCCTATTTCTTTTCCGATCTTCTTAATCTTAATTTGGATTTAAAAAAATTAGTTCACTTGTAGGAGAAGATCTTGGTATAAATCAATCAACCTTTAAAGAATTTAGATAAAAGCTTTGCACCAAAAATCTAGTCAATTCTATCTCCAAATTTAATTATGACTTCAATACTATTATAAAAAAATTCAATGATTAAAAAATTAAATCTTTTTACCTTGTTCAACTATAAAAATCTTGAACCACTCAACTTTTTAGTATGGTTTATCTTAATAACTCTTGTTATTAAAACTTGTTCAGTTTATTAATTAACCGACCAATTTTCTAAAACTAATCAATTTTTATAAACGAGAATAAACTAGTTGGTTTTAATTTAATAATCTCCTTATTAAATTAACCTTTAATTTTTTTGATGAGCAAGGATAATCTTCTACTTTAATCTTATTTCAAATTCTTTAATTTTGTTCAATCTTTATTGTATACTAATTTTATGATGATCTGATACCAGTTTAACCTTTTAAATCTTAAATTTTTTATCTTACTGGAAAATTTCATTAAATCTTTGTACTATGACTATGAAAACGAAGTCAAACCCATAGGAAATTTCATTAAATATTTTTAAAGGATATGAAAATCAAAGGAATAAGAGAGTTTTAAATTAAAAATCCAAGTAATAAAATGCTCAAAATTATAAAAAGGTAAATCATTTTTTTGTAAACTCAATTCAATGGCTACACATTCATTCCTTTAGATTCGGTTGATTCTAGAAGTGAAGCAATTATCCTTTTATTTCAAGCATATAAACTTGATTTTCCTTAAAACTAAGAGGAATCGAAAAAAACAAATGAAAGGTTTCTAATCAATTTGTTATTAACAAACAAAGTCAATATTGAAATACAATGTTCATTTACTTAATAATAACTTTAAGAGCGAGTTTATAAAGTTTATTGTAAGCAATCGTTCAAAAGTTTAAATGATTTTATTTGTTTTATTTCTAACGAATAAATTAAACTGAATGCTGATGCAATTAAATTAATCTACTTTAATTTACTTCTTGTTCTACTCCTTAACAATAATTACATATTAGGAGGAAACAAAACTAGAAAGCAAATATGCAATCTCAAATTTATTCAATTTAGTGTGAATAGAAATCAATTGCATAAAATTGAAATAAGGACAAATAAATACTTGAATATGAAAGGGTTGCAATGGCAGGTGTTTCTTCTCACAATCGAAAATGAAAATAACTTATTAGCCTTTTTTTTGGGCGGATTGAAAGGTTTTAGTTGTTTGACCATATCCTTCTGCGGCTGAGAAATTAAGAAACTAAAAAACTATTATATTTAAAAGTTATTACAAATTACTCAAAAGAGATAGAGATAGTAAGTTTATTATTTAAATTTTATAATTTAAATTTTAATTTTTGAAGTTGAATTAATATTAAATTTGAGTCAGAATATACAAAGAGTTATCATCTTATTATATACGTCTTTTCTTTAACTTTGAAAGTAAACATAAAAACAACTGAAAGGATAATTTTAAAAGTAAGCATAAAGATAATTGAAATGATTGAGTAAATTGCACAGACGAGAAAATTGAGGAATGCCCACTAGGTAGGTATTATCTATGTTGATTCTCACCATTCTAAGTTTCACAGTATAGAGTCACAAAAGCAATAAGGCTAAGGTGCATGGTTTTATATAATAAAAAAGACCCTAATCTAACCATTTTTTCTTTGATGTGCATTGAAGTTTATGTCATGAACATAAAAAGGTATAAATATGACAAATTCTCATGTAATTATAAATCTTTTTTAAGTCATGCTCTTATATGTAATTTTATATATAAATAGTTAATTTTATTAAACATTTTAAAATAAACAACTGATATTATCCGCTGGTCAAATCAGCTATATTAATCCGCTGTCAGCTAACTGCTGATAGAATCAGCTAAGGGCTAATACAATCTGCTGATTGTCAAGCAGGGTCATAGTCAAGAAAATCTTTCCTATCCCACCAACTTCTTCTTAATGGTAGATTTCTTAAATATGTCAATTTTCCTGTAGATTTGAAAAACAAAACTCATCCTCCATATTGCAAAAGTATTTATATAATAAAAGCAATGTTTTAAAAGTCAGACCGGAAGTTAAACAGGTAAATTAAAAAGTTTAAGGTTTAAAAGATTCAACCGGTATTAGACCATCATAAAACTAACTAAAGATTGAATAAAATTAAATAATTTGAAATATGATTGAAAGAAATTGTCCTTGCCTATTGAAGAATTCAAAGTTTAATTAAAAAAGATATTATTAAATAAATAAATATTTATTTATTTTAATTTATAAGAACTTATTAATTGACGATAATCAATCAATTAATTAATAAATTGATCTATTTTTAATAACAAAAGTTATTAAAATAAATTGAACTGAAAATTTGGTCGATCCCTAATTTTTGCAGTTAAATTAGTAGAACTAATTTGATTGTTTAATCATTGATCCAAAGCATTCCTGTTTGGTCTTGCATTCTTCGTAAGAGTTGTAACTCTAGATGTGTAGATGAATTTGAGCTTTTGAATTGTCCAATTTCGATACACAAAACTCAAGATATATATGCTCAGTTTAATATTTAATGCGTGAATAAGTTTCTTCACAGTTTCTCAAACCGAATTTTACATCTCTATTTAGAGGCCCAACGAACTCAATTTCTAAGCCTAGTTGCAACACGAAGATGGATTTCTAGAGTTTCTTAGTTATCTAATTTCTACAGTAAATACATCAAAAACATACTCCATTAATAAAGAAGACGCTTAGGAACTCATGATTTGTACTATTCAATCTCAATCACATGGAATCTCGTTAGTTGGGATTGCACTAACATGACATGTTCAAACAGACAATCTTCACAACGATTACTTCCAAAGGATTAAAAAATATCCCCTAATTTCCTGAGAAGGAAATACCACATTTTTCATACCTCAAACCTTCATGTCCTAATGCGTCCTTTCCACTTTAGATTAGATCAACTTTCTGAAGGCAAAAAACGAAAAAAGCAGTACCCTGATGTCCTCATGTGCCTTTTTGACGACAACTTGTTGAAGGCAAGAAAGACAGAAAAAAAAAAAAAACAAAGCAATACCCTTTTGGGTAAATTCTCACATCAATCTATCTAAGTGTATGTTTTAAAAATTAACTGGAAGTTAAATCAATAAGATAAAAAATTTAAAGTTTAAAAAAATCAATAGGTTAAAAATTTTAAAGTTTAAAAAGTTCAATAGGTATTAGATTATCCTAAAATTGATCAAAGATTGAATAAAATTAAAGAATTTAAAATGTGATTGAAAGATTGTCTTTACGAAAAATTTAAAGTTTAATTAAAAAATTTTAAATAAAAATTGTTGATAATACCTACATATGAGTGTCCCATATTAAAAAAAGAGGAAAAATAAGACCAACATATAAGCCTAATGACCTACTCTATTTATCACCAATTAGTTTTAGAATTGAACCTCACTTGAGCTTGTGTGCTCTAACTTTCCTTCTCGTGTGATCCCGTAGGCTCATTGCAAATTTCACAAAAATTAGTTTATTTATTTTAGTTTATAAGAACTTATTAATTTATAAAAATTGTTCGATTAATTAATAAACTAATCAATTTATAACAACATGAGTTATTAAAATTAGTTAAACTAAAAAAATAAAAAACTAACCGATTAAAAATTTTTATGATTTAATCAGTTAAATTTGTTAGATTTTGTATTCATTAAATTCTTGGGAACTCTATTGATGGCTTTTTCTTGGTTTGATGGGACATTGACATGCAATCCACCAATTATAGTAAATCCCAACATCACACGAATCTCCCAATTCCCTCGTTGGATTTACGTTGCACATGATGATAGCTAAATCTATGACTTTTTCTTTCTTCTGATAACTAATAATAAATATATCATACAAGAAACGTTTGCACATGCCACGTGAGAAATTTATATACAAAATTCGCGTGCCTGTATATTCAGTGGAGATATTTATGGGGTGGATGAAAGATATTCGGTGGAGATATTTATGGGGTGGATGAAGAGATATTTGATGAATGACGCTTTAAACGTTTCTTCCTTTAAGTTGTTTTACATTTGATCAAATATATCTTAGACCACTTAGTGATCGAAACTTGCTTTTATTTAATTTTTTCTGTATTTACAAAAAACATATTTGCATATAAAACAATTGAAGTATGTAATTGAAAAAAAAAGATTTATAAACCGGTGCTTTTGAGATAAGTTTTTTTTAATTATTATCATTTTAATTTATATGTATATTATATTTTTTTTCATGTGAATTTATCGAAAACAACATGATTCTGTACTATTGAATCTCTCTAGATATCGCGTTTCAATGAAATTTTTACTAAATTATTGTTATTTTTGCTTCTAACATAGGAATCCCAAGTACTTCAATACCTTAAATTAAGGCCTTGTTTGGTTGGTATAGATTCTTGCTTGAAAAATTAATCTTTTTCTTAAAATTTATATCATCACGTTTGGTTCATTTTTTTAAGTAGTTAGGAAAGTAAAAAACTTTCCCAATCTAAGGAAAGTAATAGCATTTTTTTTGGATTTTAAATCTCAGCATCCCGCTTGGTATTTAGATTATTTTTCTCAAGAATTTAATTTAAAAAATAAACTAGCCAATTCAACAATTCCTTCTCTCTCAACTCTACGACAACTCTTTTATAAAACCTTACCTCCTCTTCAACTATTTTTATTGGTCTCCCGTTAGTAAGATTTTAGATATTTTTGTTCAGAAGTTTCAATCGATAATCTTCAGGTTCATATTTTTCCTTCTTACTTGTATTACAAATTAACATTATTTAACGATTTCAATTTTTATTCGGTTTGTAGGGATATAATTAGAAACACAAGTCAAAATTAAATTATATTCTATGAAATACTGTTGCATACCAAACACTATAATAAGAATCCACCCAACTTTTCTATTAGAATTCTTATAAGTATCCAAACATGTGAATAACTGAATATCTTTATTTTTATAGATTTTTTTTTCCGAAAAATCAGATTCCAAATTCACTTTATTTTCCCGCCAACCAAACGGGGCCTAAGTGATTAATAATAGCTTCCTCCATTACGAATCTCTCAAATAAATGTAAATAAACTGGTTTTGTAACATATATAAGAATTCTAATAACTAAAATGTAATTAAGCTAAGGAATATCGAGATTGAGCAAGTAATTTAATAAATGGATTCTCTTTTTAAAACTATGATCCTAGGTTAAACTTCATTTGAATGGAACATAATAGACACTTATGTGAGAGTTATTCTTCCTATGTAGCTCCAAGTTTTATCACCTAACTATTGAAAAAAAAGAAAAAGAGAGATTCATAAAAGGAAAAGCAAGACACATTCTTGTGATTATAACGACTGCCTTTTTAGATTCTTATAACGACCTTTGAGATGGTTAAGGTCATTTTACTCACGACATCCTAAATTTTTCCAACCAAAATATCAGAGGTTGTGGTCCCAATGAAAGGGACAATTCCCAAATGAAGGTCAAGTACGTAGCCTTCTCATACTTTGAAGAACAATTAAGAAGTCACCACATCAAGGAGTTAGAGAGCAGAGATGATTTATGACACATGGGGATATAAATAGATTGAAACAACAAGGAAAACCTAGTTTCACCAGAATAGTAAAAGGAAGACAACAACTTTTGGAACCCTCCTCAAAGCTCTATACCATCTTACGTAAAAAAAAGACTTAAAAAATTAAACAGGTTAAGCCAATTTAATTATAAAAACCTTAAAATAGTTAGCATTATGATT
>JAOSBL010000210.1:1369055-1387241 GCA_027568915.1 Erythroxylum roraimae
ATGTTTTGGTTAAGTTGTTGAAATTCCTTGACCAATCTCCAACTTTCCTTCTTGTTAATGTACAAGTTTATCGTCAATGAAATAAATTGCCAATTCAGTTTGGAAAAGTCGAAAATAATAATTAAAAAATTAAATTAGTTCAACCGATTCAATTATAAAAATATTGAACCAATTAACTTTTCGATTCGATTTTTAATTTTCCGATTCATTTTACTTTAATAACCTTTGTTATTAAAAACTAATCAGCTTATTAATTAATCGATTGATTTTTGTAAACTAATAAGTTTTTATCATTAACTAAATAATCGAACCAATTTAATTGGTTTAATCGTAAAAATCTTGAATCAGCTAATTTTTTAAACCTTAATTATAACAGAGTAATAAAGCTCAACTTTGGGCTTAGAACTCTAGATCTGATTAAGCTTTAGGTCGAGGTCAAATCCGAACATATAGGCCTAATTTGGACCTATCCTCTTGTCACCTCTAGTTTTATATAATAACTTTTAATGTCACTCTACAAAGTTTGGAGTTCTTTTAATGTTTAATATAATTGCATAAATATTAATTCTTGATTAATATTTGAGTGATTGGAAATAAAAATTTAGACATATTATTAATAGTTAAATTAAGATTTTAACTGTTATTGCTGAATTTTTAATCGAGCTCATCTTAATACATTATGAAGTTTACCAATATATATAAGTTATTACATACTTTTTAATATTTATTTAATGCATTTAGAATTGATATTTATTTAATGCGCTCATAATTAAGAAATAGTGATTGTAAAATTTTTCTTATAAAAATAATATTCCACTATGAATTTATATTAATAAAATTCTAAATTTATTACAATTAAATTATTTTTAATGAAATAAAAAATAAATAAAATCTAATATTTATTAAACGAGATATGTTTAGTTATAATTAATGAAAATTAAATTGTATATTATATTACAAATATGAATTGATTGATATATTGAAAACTCATCTCTTATTTAATTTTTCAAATTTATTGGCATTAGTAATAGAGATATATTAATTTATTAAATTATTTATAAAATATAAAATATTAAGAATAAATAATGTGTATGTAAATAAAATTTTTATTACCAAATTGTTTTGGGCTAATGAAAAAGTTAAAATAGGCCCTAAGGAGGCTTTTCGGAAGTCAAAGCCCAACCGAACATCAAGACTAAAGTTAAAGCACATTGCAATTGGCGGAGATGAAAGCACAGTTTTGAGTACAATTTGTCTGCCCCGATATGTCTCGAGAGGATGAAGACGACGAGCGTCGTCGTCAGAGAAGGCTTGAAGAAGCTCTCGAAGTCAAATCCCTCAGACGTATCATTAGTGCCTATCTCAAGTATCTTTCCTCTCTCTCTCTCTCTCTTCCTTTCCTATATTGGCTTTCTTTTTCTATCTTCTTTCTTTGAATGTATAGCCACTGTGTATCGAGCTTTCCTTTAGTAAAAGTCAAAAGAAGATGCCAAAGTGATGTGTTAATTGCAGGGAGAAGTTTGAAATCAAATGTGATGTCTATAATTTTTTGTTTGTTTTCATGACGATTTTTTGATTAAACTAATAAAAGGGTAAGAAATATAAAAATTGTATCTTTGCCTTGAAAGTTGTTTTCTTGGCTGATAATTCTTGAAGTTTGAATGGTGGTTTTAATTGGGTAACGGTGGTTTTTGTGCATTTTTCAATTAGATTACACACGATAGTCTTCAAAGCTTAGTCTGTAATTTGATTACTATACGCGTAGAGGATGGACTCTTCAGCTTGGTCTTGTCACATTCTATAATAATGTTAAAAGTGTAGGTGAACATGAGGTTGCTGCATTCTTGATGATCGTTCTATTAATCTGTATTCAAGTATAACCAAAAGGGCAAGTTTTTACATTTCAGTGAATTGTATTTAAAGCATGAACTTACACAGGAAAGTTTCACTCTTTGCAAAAACTTCTACAAACAGATAAAATCATGAACTTTTAATTCTCTTGCAAAATGGCATGCCACCAATTTTAGTAATTTTGTCGATGCGAGACATTAAACATTATCTTTTTCAAAACATGAACAATTACTTATTATTAAAGTTGAAATCGTGTAATTTGTGAAAGTACCTCCAATCTTGTGAGAAGGAAGATAGTAAACATGCAAACTTTGAAAATTGTTTTCTTGGCTGGTAATCTTGAAGTTTGAATGGTAGTTTGAATTGGGTAACTGTGGTTTTTGTGCATATTTTCAATTACATTACACGCGATAGTCTTCAGAACTTAGTCTATAATTGGATTACTCTATGCATAGAGGGTGGACGCTTCAGCTTGATCTTGTAACCTATTGTAATGTTAAAGGGTAGGTAAACATGAGTTGCCGCATTCTTGATGAAGGTTTTATTAGTCTATAATCAAGTATAATCAATAGGGCAGGTTTCTATATTTCGGTGAATTGTATTTAAAGCATGAACTTCACAGGAAAGTTACACTTTTTGCAAAAATCCTCTTCTACAAACTGATAAAATCATTAGCTTTTAATTCTTTTGCAAAATATCATGCCACTAGTTTTAGTAATTTTGTTGGATGCGACAATCTAAACATCATCTTTTTTAAAACATGAACAATTACTTATTATTGAAAGTTGAAATCTTGTAATTTGTGAAAGTAGCACCAATCTTGTGAGAAGGAAGATTGTAAACGTGCTACTTCTGTAAATCATTACTTTTTTAACTCTAAGTTATTGCTTACACGGCGAATGATTGTCAAATTTAATGTGACATGTCAGCAGGAACAGTGACTATTTTTGAGGAGAACCTGAAGCTTTAATAAATTAAAAGTTTATGATCCTATCCATTACAAAAAGAAGTTTGTGCTAAAAGTGGCATTTTCGCAAAGTTTGTATCTTTTAGTCTATTTTGCCTGTTATTTTTTAGTAAATGTTGGACATGTCTTCACTTGTTGTTTTGATAATGCCTATGTGTTTCTTGCACTTAGAACTTTTATGGCTGTTCTTATTGCAACTTTATTGCACTAACATCAGAATTAATTTTACAGCTATCCAGAGGCTTCAGAAGAGGATGTAAAAAGATACGAGCGATCATTCAGAAAGCTACCATTTTCTCATAAGGTAATTCTTTTTATGAGGAAGTAAAATTCTTAAATGATTTATTTTACCAGTCCTTAATTCTATATTGGGCTATTATTTCCTCTATCTGATATGCTCTTGCTCCAACTTCTTCGAGTATGACCTAATTGCATCATTTTTATCTTTAATATTTTCCTTCCTAGTGACATATGGGCGTGGACAGTCCACTTTCCATTTGGTTATATATCAATCATCTGGCTGTAATTCTATTTGCTGGTTGGAGTTCTGTTTCTCAATTCTATTTTCCTTTTGTTATTCATGTGTGTATGTGTGTGTGTCTTTATTTTAACTCAATCTATGTTTTCTGTTTTCAGGCATTGTTACCCCACTACCCTTCCAAGTTTCATTCATTGAGGAGGTGATTTGTTTCGCTTGCTCTTGTCTGCATGTGTGTGTATTTGTTTGAACTATCAGCACAACCTGTCATTTTTCTCTCTAACGGTTGGTTGGCTACACAGAGAGAGAGAGAGAGAGACACACACACACACAGAGACACGCCCACACACACACACACACACACACACACACACACACACATGCATGCACACACACACGCACACACACAAGCACACGCACGCGCACGGACGCACTCACACACACACACCCGCACCCGCACACGCACACGCACACGCACACGCACGCACGCACATGCAAATGCAGACACAGATACAGACACACACATGCACACGCGCACACGCACGCGCGCACACACACACACACACGTGCGCACATGTGCACACGCACACACACACATGCACTCGCACGCACACGGGGTAAAGTCCGTGGAATAAATATACATTGCAAATAAGTTGTAGTTTAGTGATATCATTATTTAAAGGAATTCTTTATTTTATGCATATAGTCACACATAAAGACACGCACACACACACACGCACGCACGCACACAAACACCCACGCACGCATGCACGCACGCACGCGCGCGCACACACACCCACGCACGCACGCACGCACGCAGGTGCACCCACATACACAGACACACACACACACAAGGCACTTTAGATTCTTCTTATGCTCACATAGTACATATGTATCTCCCTGCATCTGAAGAAATAGGTTATCATGCTCTTAAACAAACTCCTTGGTTTGTCTGTCATGTATCCTAAATGCTTTTGCTTGGATTTTTGCAGGTGTATATCTATAAACTCTTATTTCATATTTAGCATGCTTCAGGTTAGTTGATTTTAGATGCATATGGAACTTGCTTATATTCTTATTTTATATGCTGCCTCTGGTTTTCTGGGTGTTCTATTGAGCATTAATCTTGTCTGATATTATATTAGTGAGAAAACAAGTCATATCTAGTATGCCACATTAATAATTTTGTTGCAGGCATTTGATCCGCCTATAGATATGAGCCTGGATGTGGACAGCTGTGAGGACTCAAACCCCGAACAGCCACAGGCTCCAAACGAAAATCTCTTATCCAGAGAGGTGGATGGTTTCACTTGTCAGTCAGACTCAGCCTCTAGAAGAATGTCTTGTGCCAAAGCTGATGAAACCTTTCATGGAGAACGAAATAGTCCAAAGTGCAAGATGCTGGATCATATGATTAATAATGAGGTCTTTGCAAGATAGTGCAACATTTCGCATAGTGACTGCTACTCTTAGATTTGATTAATTTCATTTTCATAAAAAGTTTGACTTCTGTAGATAACAACAGGAGGTGCGAGCAGAAAGTTGCCACGACTCTACTACCAGAAGTTTTCCAAAAGACATGGGAAATAACAAAGTTGCAGTTGAATCCAGTGGAAATGATGCTATCGATTTCAATGAAAATGTATTGTTCCGTTTAGCTTGTTTTACTTTAAATGGAAAAAAAGATTGTTGATGATTATACTTTCTTCCTTGTTTTGAACCATTAATGAGTTGATGGGCTTCATGCATCTTAACCTTGTTATAAATCTTGATTGTCTGCCCTCCATTTACTCACATTAGTTTCAAGTTCAAATTAAATTGATCCTGTGAAAAGGTTAGAACCCTTTATGGTACTATATGAAGGCAATTGAAGGAATGGTAACAACTTCTTATGTTTTAAGAAAATGCACTCATCCAAGCTTATATGTGAAATATAAGAGAAGGTACTTGCACACTTAGACATGTATAAATACTCATCTGATGTATAATATTCATTTACTTATGGTGAGAAATTTTGGATATTGATTAATGATTCAAACTTTCATTCCTTTATTTTGTTAAGCATTCTGGAAGTGGCGCCACCTAACAGAATTAACGTAACCTTAAGCTATTGCTTGTAGGTGTAGCCAAACAAATTGACCTTTTGATTGATCAAATATAAAGTAAATTCCTATCAAGCTGTGGTCACCCGTGACAGAGATGCGAGTGCAAAATTCTTAACATATCAGCATTAGTCTCTGTCAATTTTTGTTGCTTGCAGTGTGCCTAGGATCTCTGAATAGCAAATACGTGTGGAATACTTCTATTTTTGTTTTCTCATTTCTTTTCTGAGCAACACATGTTTTTGAACTTTATCTAATTTTCCTTTCCAATTTTCATTTTCTCATGTTTGTCAGGCCTGCTCATCAACTCATGATTGGTTAGATCCATCACTTCAATTGAATGTTCCTTTGGTTGATGTTGATAAGGTATATTTTTTTCTTTTTGCTGAAATACAATGAATATTGCTGAAATTAGTGGGCAGTGGTTTTCCTAATTAAGAGTTTTCTCAATAAGGTTCGATGTACTCACATGACTAGAAAAGTAATTCTGCATGGTGTGTTATGCTTTTCTGTCGTAGTTGCATATCTAGGATTTAGAATTATTTTCCTCTGGAACAAATTATCGATGGGAATTTGAAACTGATATCTACATACAAACAATTTTTAAAAATAAAAAGCAATGAATCACTAATTTAATTGTTGGTTTGAGATACTGACAATCAAATGCATGATTAAGTTGTGAATTGCTGGTGAACTCATTGATTTCATTTAAGAAATAAAGAACTCAAGAGCATCTACAGTTACATGCTGTGAACCATGAGATCTCCAGTTGTATTTCTCCAATACAATATATATGAAATTGCTTGGAAGCTCACCAGTTTTCTTTCTGTACTGCAGTAATTATAGTATCTAGATAATGTGATTTTATAGAATGTCCGTGCATGCGTACATGTATAAATGTGTCTATAGAGCTTGTGATGATTCTTTGTGCTTTTTACTTTGCTAGGTTCGCTGTATTATACGAAATATAGTAAGAGACTGGGCTGCAGAGGTAATAGCGCATCACTTCTGAATTTTCAGTTTCAAGCGTAGGATAACTTTCGTAAACTTTATCTGTTATTGGCTGTAACACAGGGAAAAAAAGAACGTGATCAATGCTACAAGCCTATTCTTGAAGAGCTTAATTCTTTATTCCCCAATCGCTGTAGAGAAAGGTACTCTATATTGTGGCCTTAAATTTCAATTTTAGGGCCACATCTCTTTTTTAATAGTTATAGCATTTAGATTTTTCATTGTTGGTTTCCTACAGGAATCATAGTTCTTATATACCCTTGAATTCTATTGAACAGCCCTCCTATGTGTTTAGTTCCTGGTGCTGGACTTGGAAGATTGGCCTTGGAGATATCATGTTTAGGTATGTAAATTTGATGCCTTGTTTCAGATTTTACCAATCTGAAGTTTTGTTCATTCGGTGGTTGTCTATTTCTAAACAGGTTTTGTCAGCCAGGGAAATGAATTTTCATACTATATGATGATATGCTCAAGTTTTATTCTTAATCGGTAAGAACTGTGCTTTTGGCCATTGTCTTTAAATTTCCACTGCATATGCATTCTTTTACAGGTAAGTGAGATCTAATTGGTGGCAAGTTGATCTCTATTTTACTCTAAATACTTTGATTTTGTTAGCACACAAGTTGTTGGGGAATGGACTATATATCCTTGGATCCATAGCAATTGTAACTCGCTTTCAGATAGTGATCAACTTCGTCCAGTTTCAATACCTGACATTCATCCAGCAAGGTATTTTCACATGTTATACTTGTTTTCATCACCTTTTCAACTGCAAATGCTTTACAGGTTGTCCAACTGACATAGTCTCTCTTCATGTTCTTATCCTTAATTTTTGAGTGACTTTTATCACAAGCAGTGCTGGGATAACTGAAGGCTTTTCTATGTGTGGTGGTGACTTTGTTGAAGTCTATAGTGACCCAAGTCAAGTTGGTAAGAGAAGTTGTTCATCCTTGAATCTTGTATTCTCGTTTCTTCAAACTGTAGGAATAATCATTGAAACGTGGTCTATATTTGTAGGCTGTTAGGTGATATTCTCGTATGTTTCTTGGTATGGTCATAGATAATGGTATGGTCTTATAAAATAGGCATGATCTCAATTTCTCATATTGCGAACTCAACTTACCATAACATTGATGCTACAGGTGCTTTTAACCCATTCTACTCAGTCCTTATGTAGGGAGTTTGTGTTGAATGCAGGAGTTTGGGATGCAGTTGTGACATGCTTTTTCATTGATACTGCACACAATATAGTGGAATACATTGAAATCATATCCAGGATTCTGAAAGATGGGGGAGTAAGTTTGGTTTGTTGAGTTTGTATTATTAATCCTCCATATCTTTTGCATTGGGTTTAGTCTAGTCAACTTGGTTGTACGACAGGTGTGGATAAATTTGGGACCTTTACTCTATCATTTTGCTGAAATGTATGGACAAGAAGACGTAAGCTTCGATGGCCTTTACATGCAAATTACCTAGATCTTTTTACACGGTTGATCATGCTAGCCCTTTTTTATACTGATGATTTGTTTCTAAATTATTTCAATTTAGGACATGTCAATTGAATTGAGCTTGGAAGATGTAAAAAGAGTTGCGTTGCATTTTGGGTTTCAGTTCGCGGTACGTCTTTGGACTCCTTAATACCTTTCTTTCCTGCTTGTAATTATGACATGTCATAAAAACTTGAGAATTCATGATTTGCAGAAGGAAAGAACAATTGAAACAACTTACACAACAAATCCTCGATCAATGATGCAGGTAAGCTTCTATAGTTGTGACATTGCACATTATATCATTTGATGCACTCTTCTTGTGCTCCAAGCTAATGGTTGAGCTTTAACCAAAACATCTAAGCCAAAAGTGATAATTGTCATACCAAAGCGGACATTTGAGAATTTAAATTACAAAAGTTTGCTTTCAAAGATGATACTACAAGAAAATTTGGTTAGACTTAAGTTAGAGTTGCATTTTTTATTTTTTCATTCAATATGTACTTAGCAGGCTTGGTGTCTACGCCATATTAAACGGCAAGATTAAGCCTTCTGTTTTTGCTCTCTTAAAGGTGCTCTCACTTGCAGCCTGCAGTTTGTCTAGGGCTGTTTTGATTAGATATTGTTCTATCTAATTTACTTTCAACTATGACACATCTGGAATTTGCTTTGAGAAATTGTAACTTGTGGCCTTTTGCAGAATCGGTACTTCACTGCATTTTGGACAGCAAGAAAGAAACCAGCAGCTGCAGCGTAACATTCTTCAGAATAACTACTCACCCTTGTAGCATAAGAATGTTAAAGAGCATGAATATAGCTATGAATCAGTGTTGGTATATTTGTGGATAGTTATTCCTTTATGTGGATTAAAATTAATGGATTTGTTCTTTTTGAGATGGCAAGGCTTTTGGTTTGCCAGGTTTACTTGGTTGTATAAACACTTATGGTGAGTGTTGGTGTTATTAGAATTTTGTTTATGCCATATAGTGGAAAAAGAAGTTATGAGAACTGAAAAAGTATGCTCTGTATGTTCTTTTAGGTTATAATCTCTGATTCTGATTGCCTGATTTCTCTTTTGTTGCATGTTTCTACGGTCTTTTGCCTGATGTCAGCGTCATAATTTTGTAACTGGGGTTGTTATACTTGGAGATACTTTGATATTCTGCGTAATTAATTATTTTATGGTTTCTTGCAGAAAGTGACAAAGTTCTCTTTCTTTTTGTTTTGATATTTCAGTTAGAGAACATTCTTTAAATACTAAAATACCAGCTTCCTTTGCATGGCAGCCATAACTTCCAAGTTCTGATGGTATTGAGCCGTGCAAATAACCTTCTTCCTCTTTAACAAACTAACCACCTTTCGGCCCACCATTATGTCCTCCAACCTTATTATATACGTACTCTACTCTTCCAATCTGCATTTTTTATACAGCATTACTCCACCATGAAAACCAGCATAAATGTTATTGTTGCCTTTATGGTACTTCTTCTGGTAGCAGCAGAACTGGCCACGGGTTATACGGAAGGAGCCCAGTTCACACTGAACTCCGGCCATCTTGGTCCAGATGTGTTTGAATGTGGTAGAGTAGCTGTGGGTTTCAGAAAGTGCTACACTTGAAAGGTTGTGAAAGCAGGCCATTGGTGTCATGCTGCAACTCAGTTAAGGTGATTCTGGAAATGGCTACCAGCACGGAAGGCCAACCTCTGGGTTGCAAGTGCTTCAAGGAGGCAAATTATTACTTTGACAATCTGAAGGTTAATGCCATCTCCGAACTTGCCGAGGTGTGTCACATTGGTTCTGCTCCATCTAACTGCGGCGGCTGATTTTCTAATACATATTTTACTGACAAAAGTGGACGACTCTTTCAAATGAGGGATTCATAGTTATAGCTCACAATCTGCATATTAGTATTAAGTAATGAACAAAAGAGATTGAATAAACATGAAGCTCTACCTAATGTCTTTTCACTTTTAAACATCTTTCCTCCATTTACAACTTGCATTCTTGACAATCTATGTTTCCGAACTTCCAGTTTATTTACATCATGTTAATGCAGACTCTCCAACAATCACTTCACGGTTGCATTAGTTTCAACTTTAAAATACAACAAATCCAAGCTCACTTAGTAGTGGTATGAAAACAAATTTGTTACATGGAGTAAAACTGGAGTTAATCTAGTTTCTCCAAGTTGTTTGTTTAAACCTCCTTTGATCTAATGGCTTATGACTCTATGGAAAATCATTTCAAGTAATATATCATGATCCTGGATCAGACACGACAGGTTTTTGCATGATAATCACAACCTTCATACACTTCCAGCCCTGACTGGCTTAGTTGATCTTCACTAAAACATGCACATCGCTTGCTCATCTTCCCTGTCAGGGCAATTTCTACAGGTCGCTGAACTAACCTTGGAAATCCATTATCACACCAGACCTAGCACCAGCATTAAAACTTAACATAAATTAACATCGCAAGAAGAAAGCCTATGTCTTCTTATTATGATATCTACAGGTTGGGTGTGCAGCCACATAATCATATCACAAATTATTGTTAAATCACCTTTCACAAACGTTTAGGAGTATGTTCCAAATACTTGACATAGTATATCAGAAGTAAGAAAGTTCATTGAGTTAAAAAGAATTGTCATCTATTATGTGCTCTGTTGAATATGATCATGCAAAGTGGCACATAAAAAGCCTATGTGAAAATACCTTCATAGAGATGTGCTTATCCAAAGCATGGCAATGTTTTAGAGAAATACAACAATTTTCAGAGTCAACCACACTCCTCAAAACTAGTCATGACTATAAAGCTTGGATATTACGATTTAACAAAACACAAGTTTAAAATTGGTTCCACCGTCCAAAAATTTCTAATTATGATTCTGAGTTTCTTGACATGTGAAATTTTGTACTAAAGGAATAAGTGCATGCCTGAACTTCTGGATTAGATGATTGCTTGTAGAGCTACATAACACCCTCTACAAATGCTTCAATACTTGTTAGTAATTTCAGAATCTATGGACTATAGTTCATAAGGAAAATTTACCCTTTTCGATAAATCGTATATCAACAGAACAATTCTGCTACAGCACATTGAAACAAATCAACCTTCCTAGTTCTGTAAATTATAAACCTGAAGACATCTTTCATTGCTCTGAATAATTTGTCGAAAACCAATATTGAATACCTTTTATTTTCTTTCTTCAAGTTTATACGATTTTTTTTTGCTTAGTAACTGTATTTCAGTTTGCATCAGCATTATGATAGAAATTGACGTGGAAATTTAATTTTCAAAGAGAAGCATACCTCTCCACCCTCATTCTGACTCCATCTTGAATTGCAACTAGGTTGTTTGGCTTCTTCAACTTTCTGTTTCTCCAAGAGTTGAGCACCTCTTGAAGCCTTTGCTTCTGCTCCTTTTAAAGATTTAGTGGGATTTCCTTCACTATCGTAATAACGACCAACCAGTTTACCAACAAATCTGACAATCAGCAATTAAAGAGTGAGAAAAAACCAAAATATTGGCCTCATTCATACAATTTGTGCTCCACAAAATCACATCTTCGACAAATAATCATGCGATCCTAGAAGTCACTGTGTGTTAGGATAATTCTGACAAAAAACTTGAAAAATATTGATACAGAGTGCTGACTTCGGTAAAGTTACAAGGGGACATATTGTAGAATATCACAGGATTCCATATATGATAATTAAACTCCCACTTCCAAAACAGATAAATGCATAAGAGTTAATGCATAAGACATGTTCAGAACCGGTCATCATACTACCCTTCCCAACAAGATATCAAGCATGCAATGACATGATTCTATTTCCCAACAGAAAAATAATTATCAACAGAAACAAGCAGATATAACCTGGAAAATGAAATTGTGCTGCATTTTCTTAGTTATTCTAATCATTATTCACATTATATCCAAAATGTCACCATTCTTGGAGACAGCAGCTTCACCAAATTTCCACTGGCAAAATACAGTATGATATAAAGTAAATTTTATTTGGTTATCTATTATCTCCAAACGCTAGCAAAGTTTTCACCCAGATTTAGAGACAGAACTCCGAGTAAATACATAAATAGAAAAAAGAAATGATTCAATTGAAAACAAACATATGCAAATTGTTGTCTATTTACAAACTAAACAGATAAACCAAAGTCTTTTCAGAAACTGAAGAACAATACTAGATAAAAACTGAGTAATTACTTGATTGCATTATGTAATTTTCTCTCCATTAGGAAAACAAAATACGGGGTCATTATGAGTTAGATTGTAAGCGAGGGCCTGCCTGCGCATATGAAGTTGGTTTCTCTAAAGATATATGTATGTGTATATGCACGAATAAGGCAACTTACGTATAGCTTCTGAAGTAGAAGTCCCGCCAATCAACAATACTCTTCACCTGTAAATGTTGAATAATTTAAAAGGGCATCTTTAGCAACTCTGTTGACTTTCAGCAAGAAAAGGCAAGGCAGCTGATCCTAATACTGTCTCCAATTCAACAAGACATACCAATGCAGTATTGATAGTAAGCTTCTCTCTACATGCAATCAGTGAGATTCTTTAAGGTAAATCATACATCCAAGTAACTCTTATAGGAGGGATGAATGGAGAAAAGTTTTCTCAAAGTGAGAACCACAGAGACTTGCTATTCACCATGCAAAAGTAGTCAAGTTGTTGACCATTAGCAGTTCGTATACATCCATTGAAAGTAGTGATTTCAGAAATTCAATGATTTCTGTTCTTAAGCAAGATTTGTCCTGATCACCTTCTCATCAATTATTTAAACTACATTAACTAATGTTTGGCTTCACTGCTTTTCACAAGTATTTCTCCCAGTTGAAAAAAATCTATAACATTCAATGATAAAATGCTTTTGGAAAAAATAAAAATCCAACTCACAGATCATATCAGTCATTTTCTTATGGAAACATTTTTCAATCAGAAAATTGATATGTTTAAATTATGGTTCTTAAACTTGGTTATTTTAAAGTTTTGAGCAGAACTACCTTGTATGCATGGAGTTAAAAGATTCCGCAGATACTTTTTGGTCCAAAGCTAAAATTTCGTATAGCTTAATCTAGCTATTAAATGCTACAATTTAATTAAAAATTGATTTAGGCTACACTCTAATTTGTCATATTTAGATCTGAATAAGAATACAAACAAAATTTACCTCAGTGCTGGATAAACCATGCAATGAGTCTGTGAGTCCATCTCCTAAATCAAACAGGGCCAAAGAAAAAAGATGTGATTAGAAAGTCAATTCATTTATCTCATTGATTCATCAAAATTTTCTGTTCAATCAAAAAGTCAGCAATTAAGCTATTTCTGACCAGTGGTGGCCAGAAGTTCTGGTGTTCAATACTAAAGAAGGTGTAAGCAAGTAAGTTTACAGAATAATATGCCAATATTAGGCAGAACAATCTGCCAAGATTTTGTGTTCTTAAAACACAGAAGATAAGCAAAGAAATATTGGCAGCAATTAACAAAATTACCTGTAAAGTTTCCGGAAACAAATGCACGTGAAGCATCTCTGAATATAGGAATGATAAAGATTTCAGCTGTCAATATATGAGAGTAGAGATATACAGAAAGCAATATACCTAAAAAAGAAAACTCTGCATATAGTCCTCAATAGGCCTTATTCAACAAAATATTATCAGATGAAGGATTGTGAAATCATTACATAATTAAAATCAAAGAACATCAAACTTGGTACTAATATTTTAGCTAACTGCATGGAAGCATGATATACATGTGAAAGTTGGAATAGTTGCATAAAGAACAATCAAAAGCACAAACCTTCCAGCAAAATGATTGTAACCCCCTCCTACACCGTAGTGAGATTTTCCTTTAGTTACATCAAACACCGATCTGATACAAATACAGTAAATTTCATCCAGTGACGGTATTAAATGCCAAATACAACACATTCACATACCCAAGAATTCCTAAAAGTATGGGCAATGATTCATCAGTTCCATTATACAAGGCAAGCACTTCAGCATTGAACAATCTCTACAACAAGAAGCGAGAATCAAGTCAATGTTCGAAGACCAACAATAAGCTAATCAAACATAAAGCACACAACCAAACTAGTTAAACCATCAAGGCCAAGATGAGTAAAGTTCAAATCTTTAACAATCTCAGAAAAAGGAAAATCAAAATTCTTCAGTTTCAACACGTTAAGAACAACGCAGCGCACATTTCAACGTCTGGGTTAGCATAGATAAATATAAAGGTGAAAACTTTCCTGTCAAAAAGTGCTAAAACAAAAAAAATTAAATTAAATTAATGAACCGTTAGATTGAAATAAAAGTGGTTAATGAAAGAAAAAAGAGAGGAGAGTGAGGTAAGACCTGTTGAAGAGTAGTGCTATTGTTGTGGTTGATGGGAAGACTGAATCTAACTATAATAGCAATAAGAGCAGCCAAAATTGTGATCCAGACAGAAGGAGATGTTGCCAGTCTCTTCAAGAAACTAGCCATACTTTCCTTTCTTTGATACCTGAAGTGAGAACAGAGCCAAAGACAACAGTCCTTTTGACTGTTGTTAGTTCCCCTCTACTTTCCACTTAAGATCTCTCAAATTTCTAATCTTTCTTCCATTTTAAGCAATATAAAAAGCATTTTTTAACTATCAATTTTCTTGCTTAAAATTCATTTTGTTCACAAATTTTAATAACACATTCTTTTCATATCAATATATATATTAATTTTATTCCCACAAATTTCATCATTAAAATATTAAAAACTTGTCCTCTTTTTTTTCCTCTTAATAGAATTGTTTATATAATACATTTTTTTTTATAAAAGTAAATTCGTTTTATATATAACTCAAATAGTTTTTCTTTTAATAATAATTATTATAATCTTTATATAAAATGCAACTAGTCCTCACTGTAAAACCATGGGGACGACCGCGTGTGAATTTTTTTGTCTTATTGAACACAATCCCGAGACAGCAGCAAGTAGAACGATAACGACGTCAAATTCCGAGTTTCTCCAGAACTTCCTTTCTTCTTTGTGTCTAGACGCGCTCTTTGCAGTAACTTTCTTCACTCCCTCGTTTGTTTTTGCTTTTTTATTTCCATGAAGTTTCTCATGTTGATCTGTTTCAAGTGAATATCTGTTTAAAGAGATTAAAAAGATGAGTGCTCTCTGCTCTGAATGCCATTTCTTTGATCGATATTCATTAGCTTGATGAATTGTTTCATAACTTTTTTCCCACTTAATTTTGTCGATGTCGATGACCTGCAGTGCATTGTTGGTGTTAATTCTGTGAGATTGTTAGGAAAGATCTTAGTTTGATGGACTAGTTTTGTTTAAATGGTTTCAGGGATGCGATTCTGATAGTATATAGTTTGATTTTGTTGCAGGGAAGTGGTTAATTTGACTGTTTATTGTGTGGGGAGAAAAGGGTAAGTGAAAGATGGGATTGAAACAGGCTATCAAGAGCCTGGATGCGTTTCCTCGTGCAGAGGACCACTTGTTGCAGAAGACACAATCTGGTGCTTTTGGTAATCCAAATTTTCTACTGCTATTTCTCTCTCATAGTCTCTCTCTCTCTCTCTTTTTTTACACGTTAAATCTATACTTATCTTGTATCGAACTTTAAATTTAAGTGACATGCATATTAGCATTGTTTATAGGTCTGAGTTCGCTCAAAGCATGCAAAAACATCATAAATTCAGTTAATTTCTAAGTGGTTTGTTTTCTATTGGTCAATTTCCTGATACTCTTTTTCCCTTTTTGTGTAGTTTCCGTAGTTGGTCTTGTTATAATGGCTACTTTGTTCGTTCATGAGCTGTCATATTATCTTAGCACATACACAGTTCATCAGGTAAGTGTTGAATCTTTGTTTCTTTGGTGTCATTGTGTTTATTTGATTAGCAAGCTATGAACGTTTGGAATTTGAATTATTTACTATCCTAAGAAAAATGGTAGAAATGAGACTACAAAGAACCATATGGTTAATTTCTTCTATTTAAATTGTTTATAAGCTAAATATAGTTCTTATAAACCTCTTGCAAGAAAACACTGTAATTGATGATGAAAGTTATTATCTTGTGATTTCCTGAAAATTCTAGCCTTTTTTTTATTGTCAAACTAAATCACCACAACTAGAAGTGACCTTCTAGTTTTATTTTTTCTTGCTATTTCAAGGCAATGGATTATTATATTTACTCCAAAACCAATAATATGTTAAACACAAACATTCTTACATGCTTGGTTTGAGTAGCACCCTTCATTTCTTGAATCTATATGATAGGAATTGATGATATAACAATATAAAATGTACATTATCAGTTATGCGAAAATAAATCTAATTGTTTGGGTGTGACTACCTAATAGCATTATTGAAAGCCTAGTTGATAGATAATCATTCTTGATGCATTTTCCAATTCATTTGTCTGCCAATTCTAAGGGAAAAATGAATTAGTGGTTACAGATTCCCATATTCGATAGGTGCTTGTAAACACGATGTCAGTAAACTGTAGTTTGTTGTTCATGTGATGAGTTATCTTATCCATAACTTCAGTATTTTCTATATGTTGTTATATAGTAAAAGTACATATATAATCTGAAGTTGCCTGTACTTGTCAGATGTCTGTGGACCTGAAACGAGGAGAGACTCTTCCAATTCACATCAATATGACGTTTCCATCATTACCATGTGATGGTTGGCCATTTTCTTGAGCTGATTGTGAATTTATATTTTGATCCTTTATCTGTTTATCTGTTTCATCTTTGACAATGATGCAGTGCTGATTTGTTTATTTCCATATCTTTTGATCTTGGATTACCAAAAACCTAATTTGTGCAGTCTTAAGTGTGGATGCCATTGACATGTCGGGAAAGCATGAAGTGGATCTTGATACAAACTTATGGAAAGTAAGATATAGCTATTTTTCTTGTTAAGAAAATGAGTGAACAATTCTGCTGGATGAATTTGGTTTGAAACCCACTCACTGTTTATTTTTGTATGGAGAATGAATCATTTTCTTCGTAACCCACAGACACTTACTGGAGTCTTATTGTTCTTATTTTTGTTGTTCTCTTCTCAAAGAGTATTTGGTAGGTAAAGAGCAATGCTTAAAGAATAGTACTAGTTGTATTGGATATAAGCTAATACTTGTATCTTTATTGCTAGTTATGGAATAAGCTTTTCCTATCTCTAGTATATAGTATGTGTTGACCTGACCAGGTCAAAATTTTGCAGCTTCGACTTGACAGTCATGGTCATATTATTGGCACTGAGTATTTGTCGGACCTTGTGGAAAAGGAACATGAGGGTCATAAGCATGGTATGCTTGTGGAATTATACATTTCTTTTTCTAGTTTGATTTGACAGATATTCCTCCAACTTTGAGATCCTCATCTATATTTTTTTTCACATTTAAGAGTTCATTATTTTGTTTAGAAATTGATGCAGTGGACTTAAATTTGCAGCTTTGAAATCATTTTCTTGTTTCTTTTTCTATTTTTGTTCCTTTGGATGATTGAAATGCAATATTTTTTGTCCATTTAATTTACATATTCAATTGATGTTTTTGGAGATTATGCTATGGGTTTATTTGCTGCATATGGAGCTCATTGGTGGCTTTACATGTGTGGTTAGACTGAAATGTTCTCAGCAGTTTACAGTTCCTTGACAATATAGATAGATTGATTGATCTCCTCCAACAGTTTCTTTTGTATTAGTTATATCCCCTTTACTGTATTAAAAAGAAATAAAATGTCATATGTATACCTTTAATTTAATTTTTTGTGTAAGATCTTAACTCGTTGTAGTATTAATTAGTCTGATCTTATGTGCATGATCTTAAATTATTTCTTTGATGAACAAAAACTTTTTATAGATGCTTATGATGGGGTTTGATGTTCTATTGATTAGTCTTGGATTCTTTGTTCGATAACCATTTTGTAGGGACTGTGGGGTTCAATCATAAGAGAAAATGGGAAAAATTTAGGGGAAGTTGTTGTTTTACTGAATAATCCATTTTATTTTTCCAAGTACTGTAATTATCGATGGGATAAAGATTTCTTTTTGGTGCACAGTTGGATGCTATTAAATATGACTTATATGTTGTCTTTATTCTTTTGTTTTTTTCATACTTCCTTCTCTTGTATAACTTATTTGATATGCTGAAAGATGTATGTAGCTTACATGGCCTGGCTTCAATTCAGTTCAAAGTCCCTACATATTTTAGCTATTCTGACCTTGTTGAGATAATTGGTGCCTCATTAATGACTCTGATCAGATCA
>JAOSBL010000210.1:1477297-1495212 GCA_027568915.1 Erythroxylum roraimae
TTGAACTCAAAACATAATCAAAAGCAAACGATCTATTGAAAATATAAAGAAACAGTCGAACTTTCAAGTTTATTATATCATTTTGGGCAAAAACTTTTGACTTGCTTTCAGCTTTGCTGATATGCAACAAACTTAAATCCATAAAACAATTCAGTTGGATGACAGACGAAGATTTCATGATAGGAATGCAGCAGAATTGTATGAACTTTGGTGCATAAACAAAACATCAATTGATCCGAGTCAAAATTATGTAAACAGTTTCTTGTCAATATATCAAATATATATTTTCTGCAAACCAACAGGGAAGATGAAGATAACCTCTGTAAACCTGCACCCCACTTCCCGTTCATATATCTTGACTTGCCTGGCCTGGTCCTGTGAGTAAATGAGAATGGTAGTTCCTTTCTTTCCAGCACGACCAGTACGGCCAGAACGATGGACAAAAGTTTCTGGATTGTTTGGAATTTCATAATGTATTACCTGGCCATAGGAGTATATAAGGAAAAAAGGTGAACATTAAAGCACATGGACTTGCACTTCTTCAGGAGTTAACAGATGAAAATTCTCTAGCAAAGGTAAATAAAAAGCCAAGAAGACTAAAGCAATAAAAATAGGCAATAACTTCTAACAGAGGGTATCGACTGCAAATCTGAGGATTAGCTCGTCAACTTCATTTTTAGTTCAATTAGATTTTATTAGCTGGCAGAAATACAACTTCAATTTCAACTTAGTTGAATGCCTCATACGTTGTTGTACCTAATTTTGGCTTTCTAAACTAGAAGGAAACTCAAATATGTAGCACTTGGAAATATATGGGAACAAAATATTGAAAGGCCTTGCACATAATCATATACGAGAATAAATTCTCCGCAGGGTGAGTTGTGGTCTATCTGCCCACAGTATAACAGCTATGAACTACTTTTGGCTCACCAGATCAACATTAGGGACATCAAGGCCTCGAGCAGCAACATCAGTAGCAATCAATATGTTAAAATTTCCATTCCGAAAGCCTGAAAGAGTTCTTTCTCTCATAGCTTGTGATATGTCCCCATGTAGAGCTTCACATCTGTAGTTTCTTGTCATAGCATTTGCCAATCGATCAGCGTCACGTTTCGTTTGAGTAAAAATAATACATTTTCCTCCCTTTGCATGTTCCTAACAGAACACAACAGAGTCTGAGAAAGTGAACATAATTGATCGGAACAAAAGTAAGTTTTGGAAAAGATTGCATCAGCACTTGCAGCTTATACATAACAAAAAGAATCTCAAACATTCTAGAAAAGGTTTAGAAAGCTTATCAGATGACAGTGAGTGCTAGATTCATACCGTTATTAAAGGACCAAGAATCGATGGTTTCTCATACATTTCTGAAGCAATTGAATAGAGTGTGATTCCGTCAGCCAATTTCTTGTCAGAATCTCCAACCTACACCAAATATCTTATTTTAAAATTCTAGAGAATCCTAGCAGCAACAAGAATGAAAACAAAACTATCATTGTCATGTAAAGAGTTGCACGGCTGCTATGATTTACAACTATCTATTCAGTAATTCCAAACATATTGCAACACTCACAAGATCAATTGTCAATGGATCTTTAAGATAATTCCTGACAAGGTTTCTAATCCAAGTAGGCATTGTAGCAGAGAACAACATGCTATGCCTTTTCTGTGGCAATTTCTGGAAAATGGTTTCAATATCATCGACAAAGCCCACACTAAGCATTTGATCAGCCTCATCAAGAACAACATATTGAACTTCCGACAAGTTAAGCGATCCCCTCTTCATCAAATCAATGATCCGGCCCGGCGTTCCGACAACTACATCAACACCATAATCCAGCTCCCTCATTTGGCGTGTAATAGGTGTTCCACCATAGAGACATATGCTATCGAGGCTGGGAGCAGATTCCCGAAACTCCTTCTCAACTTGACGTGCAAGTTCTCTTGTTGGGGCCATGACCAAGGCCAGAGGATTCCTTCCACGTCTATAAAAATAGAATATGATTCATGACTATCGGAATTACATCTATTATCAAGAAATAAGTACCCAACAAGTGAACATACCCATGTTTTGCATTGAACTGAAGTATTTTATCCATAATGGGGATACCAAAAGCAAGTGTTTTCCCTGTGCCAGTTCTAGCTCGCCCAAACAAGTCACGCCCTTGCATTGCTGGCTCCAACACAGCTCTCTATAACAATGAAGTAAAGTTATAAACTTCAGCTCATAAACCATAAAGCATAACAGCACATTGTCACTAAATGAACTGAAACAGAAACAAAAACCATACACAAAATGACCTGAATAGGAAAAAGTTTGCTAATGCCGCGGCCAGCCAAAGCAGAGACAATTTCCTGAGAAATTCCTAATTTTGCGATATCAAGACCCTCCTCACCACTCCCTTTCAATCCTTTCTCATCGTCGGACCCATAATCATCCACAGCAAACTGTGCCTGTAATCCAACCGAAGCCCTGAACTGCAAAGGTCCAGACATTACATGAAAGTCCCTCCTCCCAATCCCAAAATCCCATAATTTGGATCTGTTATCAAAAGAGGGGCATCCGTCCCCATTTCGAGGTTGAACGGTAACAATAGCTGATTCTATAGACTGGCCCAGTGCTGATAAAACCCTCTTTGGGGTCAGCGCACGAGACCGTCGCAGTACTATGCTCATCATCATGTAAAAATTAGGGTTTAAGCGGCTTTTTCTGAGTAGAAGAAGGCGCAGGGTTTTAGAGCAGCCCTCGCAGATATTTATGGGCTTTATATATGCTGCGGCTAAGATGCCCGTCAAATTCTTTAAATGACTAATCTTTTAATTTAATTTACTAAATTTTAAATGATTTATTAATTAATTAACCAATTTTTATAAATTTTAAGTAATTAATTAATTTTATTTAAAATTTATAATTAATTTTTAATTTTTAATTTTATTCTATTTTATTTTATAATAAATAAACTTTTAAACTTTAAATTTTTATCTAATTTTACTTTTTATAGAGATTTTTTAAAATATTTTGACATCTTTTCATTAATTGAACCTTTTTATATGTATTTATTAATTGAACTATTATTAATTTAGTCTCATCATTAAAATTAATATTTTGATAATCTTGTTTTGTATATAATCTATGTATCATTTATTAACTTTAGAGTATAAATAATATTTTAAGAGATAATTCACAACTTTACGCTAATATTATCAAAGTAATACATTAATAATTAGGGATGACAATAGGTCAAGTCAGTCTCAAGTCCTCTCAGGTTTAGTCTAACCCAATCATTGCTTGTTAAGACCTAAGCATCGTCTGCGGTTTGATCAAACCTGAGCTTAAACCTAAACCCAGACCGACTTTATCTGACCAAAATTTTGTTAATTATAAGTATAAAATAACAATTTTTTAGCAAGACGACGTCATTTTACTTAAAACGATTAGACATCAAGCTACTACGTTGACTTCAGGATGAAGCGAGCTCGAAATTCCGATGACAACGAACTTCCAATTGGGCCCTAGATAAGTCGGTTTAGCCTGACTTGATTTTTTATTTTTTAAAACATCAAAATGACATCTTTTTGTCGTTGTCTACTGAGTCTAAGGATGGGCTCAAGTTGGTCAGGCCCAAAAAATTAGGCCCTAGGCTAAGCTACAAGGCCCATTAGCTTTGGATCGAGCCCTATTATCGACCCCACTTTTCGAAGCTTTTCAATTACGGATAATGCTTTGTAGAGATTTTAGTAGAGGAACAATTTGGTTAATATATATTCTTGACTCATTTTTACAATAAATTTAACTAATTACATCTTTTTGAATAAAAAGTCGTATCTTAAATACAAGAGACAATATATTTAAAAGTGTCTAATTTTTAAAATTTTTTTAATTTAGTGCTCAAAATTTTAAAATTTTGAATTAAGTGATTAATTTTTTACGACCTTAATACTTTAATTCAAAAGATTATTTCTAATAATGTGACATGTTTACTAAATACCACATAAATGTACATCTATTAGCTATATAAGTAAAAACTAACATTTTAATCTAAATTATTAAAGTTTTAAAAGATTGATTGAAAAATTCTAAAAGGGTTGAACACTTTAAGATTAGTTATTACATTTCAATTCCTTCTCGACACCTCCCAAGAAAAATCCCGAATGTGTTTTCTTGTAGAATTAAACAAAAGAATTTGCAAACAAAAGTGTTAATACTGTAACCCTAAATACATACAGAGATAATGCTTCATCTTCTTTAGAGAATAAAGAAATATTATCCAAGTCATGAAAAAAGATAGATTCTCACACCATGAACATAACATGTTCTTTGTTAGACATATTTGGCTGGAATTTAGTCATTTATACACAATTGATAGGCCTTAGTATTACATAATACATCTAAAATTGGTTCCATCTAACTAGGAACCAAAGATGATCTTCTAATAAGTTATGTGTTTATCTGTAATAGGAGTATGCAACAGTTGACAGATCTTCCAAAGAAACAAGTTCTATAAAAACTTTTATCAGATTTAGATCAGCTCGTAGTTGCCAAACTTTAGCATTGATGCGTGGCTCAGGCTGCAACGACTCACCGAATCTCTAGAATGATGGAAGCAGAGATGGATGGATAAACCACTAAATTGAGCATGGAACATCGAGGTAGCCTCATTGTCAGATTGACCAGCAAATGCTGGATAAGTGTTGAGTTTCTGTCCATCTTCTCCTACAGTTTCTGTAATTAGTAACTCGGTGATTATCATAAATTGAAAAGCATTTTACGAGAAAAACAAGTCTGAAAGTTGCAAACCTCTAGGCACAGCAAGATATGGAGGCAAAAGGCGAAGGTGCATCAGCCAATGCTGCCAGATACATCTCCAGAAAAAGCACTTCCGTACGACACTGATCCTGTTTGCGAGGTACTACCTATTCGAGCCTTTTGAATTTGTCGAATCCTGAAAGCGTCCTGAGGCAGCGGTTGGCTATGGACAGATGTGCTTTCATCGTCAACTTGCCCTACAATGCAAAAAAGACCTTGTTATGAATGGAAGGAAATCACCATTACAGAGTGCTCTTGTTCTTACTATCAGCCATCATTTCAACCTCAAAAAGGGCTGACCTTTAACACATGCAATGGAGCCAGACCCTTCTGTGCAAAGCAAATGTTAAAAGGTAACATCGTGTAACAATTATCAATTGGGAGCAAGTGATGTCAATTTCTGATCTTTCTGATCATTTATACCCACAGAACAAGTCAAATAGTAGACATTTCAAGAAACTTACTATCAAGGTCCTTTCTTTTTCCAGATTGTCTGTCCCTTGCTGGTTTGAAAGACGAGCCACTTCGTGCAGGATGTGACCTGCTGGAACCAGAAAGGTCACTTGTGGCAGGAGCAGGACCAGTAGCAGGAGAGGTTCCTGCCTTTCCCATTACTCCAGATGGTATGTCGCTCTGCAGACATATCGATAATACTATGTCTACATTTGGTGTTGGACCTAGACAATTGAGAACTGAAAGTCAGTAACCAAAAAGTAATAATAATTTGAAAGCGCCAACCTGTTTTCGCAGGCATCATCTTTCAATATAAAAAGTAATACTACGACAGCAAACTTAGTACGTAAAGCAAGACTACAACACATTAATGGAATAGCTGGAATCAATAGAAAATCATACCTAAGCAAACGCGAATTGAACATATTGTTGACATAGCATTAAACAAAAGCAATCAGAAAGAAAGGATTAATAAGCACAACCCTGATTTACAACGGAATCAAGTTGATCATGTCTAACACTTTAACTGCAAATATATAACAGAAAACTTTACCAACAAGTAAACACGTAATAGACATGAAATTTTTAGATTTTACCTTCAACTATAGGCAAGTTTGCCAAAAATGATAACAATGCTGGTGGTGTGGCTTTTAATATCTCATCAAATTCATCAGTTGCTCCAGAACCTGCCAACCCAGCAATGGAATTAGACAAAGGATTGGAAGTCACCCCAAGTGCAGATGCAGTTGTGCTTGGCAGAATTCCGGTCCCCACTGTCCAATGAATTTATGATTTCTATAAGCTACATAAAACATCAGTATGCACACGATCCATACTTTGCAACTTTTAGATAATCTTTCATTGGTGGAACACTTAAAGAACTTTGAGGCAGTTAAAAAGATTACAAACTAATGTTATGCATCAACCATCCCATTTATTTTTCATCCTCGTATTGCGTAGAAAATTGTAGTATAGGACAATGCATCATGCATGGATGAGTTCCCAACGATGTGGTGAATAGAAAAACAGACCAGCGTCCACAATGAGAATTCAAGAGAAACAATTGGGAGTAAAAAAGCCAAATAAGGACCTATATAAAAGATTACAAAGGCATTGAAGTCCGTATCACGAAACCTGGAAGCTAATGTCAAACTAATTTAACCTTAGCTATTCTCTGTCTCTAATCGGAATGATTGGCTAAAACTGGGGTGTAAGCAATGGGGCTACCCATGAATACTGAGAAGTCAATACATAAAAAAAACCATTCAAATCAACATCATCTAAGCCCTGGTCTGCTCTCAGAAATTTTTTTATCAAATAAATCGAGAAATCCTTTTGGAAGAAGAAAAGAATGAATATCCAAATAGGACTAGCAGTACCAACTAAGTGTGATATAGGCTAATATTGCTAATAAACAATTTAAGAATTGCATACCAGGTTTTTGCCTTGGATCATTAGTCACCACGCGTGTAGCATCTGGATTAGTTAGATTCTCAGATGCAGTTGTGACACTTGCAAGGCCTGTGGAACCTGCACCAAATAATTGTAAGATCAACTGAAAGGGAAAAAGAAACGGATACTACCAGCTAAACCATCACTAGGATACATATTATATGGAACTAATTCCCATCGTGGTAGAAAAAAAAGTGTGCATTATAATGGACTTTAAACAAACATATAAGTGATTGTGATGTAGAGCAATATATAATTAATCTACAGATTCTAACTCATTTTACTGTTTATAAGATTGACTATTTCATCCGGAGAGAGAAAACCTGAGATAACTAGCTGTATATTATCAAAAGTATTGGAAAACTAGGTTACAAAAAGGAAAATAATCAACCAGGCCGGAATTAATGTTGAATTGTGTTAGGAGTAGCATTTATGAATGATCTTAAAGAAGACGAAAAATAAATTATTACCTGCCCCTGATCCAATGGAGATGGCAGACTTTTCCATCTTCTTATTAATATTCTTAGTGAGCCACTGAAAAGAAACAATCAGCATTAAGTTTCCAAACCAGTAACGCACAACACGCAAGATCTTAAAACAACTCTCAAAGCCAAGTTCAAAACAATTCAAACAATTGCAGTTCTTTTTTGCCAAACAACAACTTCAATCAATTTATGTCTCAAAAAGTGCATGAATAGCCACGAGGATGTTCCCCTCAACAGCAAGAAATGTGTACCAGCAATGAAATCCAAATTATCAAGTGTAATATAAGAACTACCTATGGTGACATAAAATAAATATAGATCTTGATGAAGAGGGTATAGTAGTGGAAGTAAAGATTTACTATGTGGTAGATAGTAATTGATATACAGATTGAAACTACTGTACATTCATATAAAAAATGAAAAGAACAAGACAACGCACAACACTTTACAAAACATCGAAAGTTAAATGATATATAAAATATGAAAACAGAGGCATAAGCTAAAACAAATACATTACATTGTACAAAAGAATTGCTGAAATTTGGCACTTCAAGAATTCTAATTCATGAAAGAGTATTCAAAGAACAAATTATAAGTGAAAGTACCTCTTGTCGGGCTAAATGATCCAAATCCTTTGAGGAGCATGGCCAAAGATCCATGAAATTGTATCTTGACACAACATCTTGCAACGTATCCTCTAATACTGCCCCTCCATCTTCACCGGTCCTTGAAAGAGCTTCTTTCCTTCTCTGCTCAACCTACAAAAAGCAATTCATAGTTAGGGCTCAAGTTCCAGGAGGCTAAAGGAAAATAATAGTAGCACAATTTTTAAGAGGGAGTATACAAAGTAATCTCCTGTTCCTTAAATGGATAATCTCATTGGCAATGAGCACTTAGAGTTCTAACTCTAATTTCAAATTGCATCCCTATCTGTTCTCAATGGCAACTGTGAAGGAAAAACTTCCCTACATAAGTTTTACGATCCATTTCCTCCATTTCTCCACAACTGTCATGCTCTACATCATGAATGGTTCAATAATGAGATAAAAGTAGAGACCTTGCTATGGCAACTTTGATTATCCTGACCTGGAAGTGTCAGGAAGCCATCATTTCTATTTGATCTTTACCAAATGGATTGTTGGTTTTAATAGCACATACAATCTTTCACAGACCGTGCATACCATGGGGGTTTACCAACTAGTTCAGCTTGATGCTTAAAATGTTGGAGAAACTCGAAGATTAATGCAGTACTTGAACCAACACACAAGAATCATTGGTAATTATGAGGTGTTGTTGTCATGCAGTAACACAACATAGAGATTCCACAGACAGAAAAGGCAACTGATAAAATTAAAGTATAAGAATGCCCATCGAAAAAAAAAAAACTATTGTTTAGCATAAGCACTTCTGCACAATGTACGACTCCTTTTTTGGAATAGATCAAGGCATTTTGCAAGAAATTAAATTATGTAAGAAGCAGATCACAATGTTAAGGGTCAACAATGTAAGAGGAAAGAACCAGAAAGATTTTTCAGGGATGTCTCTAACATCCTTGATAATGATGCCAAAGGATCAGTTTTTCTTTTATTTGATCATAGGATATTCTACAGGTAGAGACATGACTTCTATTTTTTGGTGCTTTAAGACAAGAATTCTATGAAAGATAAAGTTTTATCCATGCTGTTCTCTTTTATTTGATTGAAACCTAAAACTTAACAAATTTGAAACTGAAAAGAGTTCTTTTCCAGACTATAAACAGAAAATGAAGTACATATAACCTTTAACAGGCTAGCAAGATCTCCATATGTCTGCTCAAATTGTATATATCGTTTCCAGATCTGCATTAGAATACAGATAAGGAAATAAAATATCACCAATAGATTGTATTTATAATGATATGAAGCAGGATACAGACAATGTAAATGAATCAGAGGAGTTATATATATAATCATATGAAGCAGCAAGGTCATGCAAGTAGCTATAATCCCTATGCATCTGTGGGATGAACTCAAGCAACAGTGGACACATCATGCATCTCATTGTTAGAGCCTTGGACATGGGTGAGGGGATCAATTCACCCTTATCCAAAGGGATCAGAAAGTTCTGCTGTGTATTTACTCAGTCTATTCTTAAAAGTGGTTAAGAGTAACAGAAAAATAAACTCAGAACAGAGGGAACTTTCCAGTTGTTACTTCAAATACATGAAATTTTGTAGTTTCAAGATTGTAAAACCATTTTTTCTATTCCATCTTATTTCTATGCATTCTCAGGAGATATTTAAAATGTCACTCCATGTTACAAATATTTAGTATTTAATATACACTTTGCAATAGTTTAGCAGTTCAACAATTCAAAATATTAGTTATAACATCAAAGACAGCTACTTCCATGGTTTAACAAGTAAACGATTCAAAATTCTATCTATAAAATGAAAAAGAACTACACAAATAAGAAGAAAGAACCAATTAAATATTTTAAGCTCTATAGCAAGGCACAAGCTCTTATTCATTCTTTCTTGGTCAGCTGTCACCTTTCACCACCAGTATATGACATAGGATAGAATGATAATCATGTTCCCTGTCACCATGGCACAAGCTACATAAAAACATAAAGAGATACTGAACCTCCACAGATTTCTCAGGTGGTAGTGAGCTTAATGCCCGCTCAAACAAAGCTCGGGTGTTTCTGTCATCATTCAAACGAGACAAGAAATCTGCATATCTGCAATATTTAGCACAAGAGTTAACAAACATGGAGAAACCACACACAACAAACATCTGTAGAAAACCGAGTATAGCAATGCCATCTTCTTCATTGTCAGAATGTTATAATTCATTCAAAAAGGCATGGACACTGCAAGACATACTGCCAAGATGGCCCCCAAACTGCCAATAATATATATCATTGTTTAAAGAAAAAAGCAAATTAATTTGATTTCATTTAAGGTACAAAGAATGCCAGACCAGACATACTTCGATACAAAAAGCATATTATTGGTAACTGATTCCTCGGACACCATGCAATACTTATTCCTTTGCATAAAGCAAACATGTGAGGTTCGACAAATGTATCTCTACTTAGTAAACATATGCTCAGCCATTCATCAGTCGACCTATAGCAAACAGTAACAAGTGTGACAATAAGGAACTTCAAATAGTTTTAACCATCCCAAGGCACCTGCTCTCTGAAATCAGCTTGAAATACCAGAGTTCAAAAATTAATACCATGTATCACATACGTATATTCCTAAGTACCATTGGCAAATGCATTAACAGTTATTACAAATGCCCCCTTGTCATTGTGAGCAGCAGCAGTGTTTTCCAATACCTCAACAAATTTGAAAAAGAACGTAAAAATGTAGGGCTAATTTGTGTTAAATTACTAAGGGAGGAAGAAAGGTTGTCTTACTCAAGAATGTAAACAGGTTCATGTATAAATCGTTTCAATCCTGCTTCAAAAATATTGTGTGCTACCTGCATGAAAATACAACTTCTTATTAACTTCCAACAAGCAAGTGATCAGTGTCCACACAATTGTTGAATATAAGAAGAAGATTCAAGATTAAATAAGAGACCATAAAAGTGTTGTATATAATTCACAAAGAGAACGACTCATTACCTTTGGATCCTTGTCGAGGCAAAAGACCATCAAGGCATAAGCAACATATACATGATAACTGCAATTGGGGGATTTGCGAGTATCCAGGAAGTATTTGCGAGCTGCTTCTAATCCTTCATTTCTTCTTAGAAAACGAATAAACTACAGATTGAAATGCCATCAAGATAATAAATATTCATTCTAGAATGAGAAGTCTGTCGTTTCAAGGAATATAATAAATTTGGATGTGAATGTCACATTTAGTACAAATTTTCTGAGAAAACAAGACAAGACATATAAATGTAAAATTTTGAAAAAATGGAAACAAAACTTAAATAATGTTTTAAAGAAGGAAGGATGTGAGAGGGAATAAGTTGAATAAAAAGTTTGCTCATGAAACAGATATTGTCACCCATCTAAAGAGCTGATAAGATATAAGGACCTGTTGTCTGCAAATCTATTTACAGGTTCAGTGAGAAGAAAGCACATCGGTATTACACCTTACAAGTACATCCAACAACTTTTCTTGATCTTCAGATCCATATGTTCCAACAAGCATAAGGAAAAAAAATTCATCTTCCCTGGGGGGACTGTTACGATGAGCAAAACATATCTACTGATGAGAGTCCAGCATCCCAGATTAATAATTTGTTACCTGTATATGTGCTAGGGCCGTTGCATTGTCACCATCTCCCAAAAGGCTTTCATATATTTTCTTGGCCGGCTGATGAAAGTAGGAGCAGAAAGAAAAAGATCAAGAACCAAAAGCTGGTTATTGATTGAATTCTAAAAAAGAATCCGCTCACCTGAATTGCACCACGAGTTTCCTCTAATTCAGCATAAGCATACTTTAACATTTCTGAATCTGTGGGTATAAACCAGGAGAAATGGAAAATTGGTGCATGCAAGCAAGCACACAGAAAAAAAAATAAACTTTAGATGATGCAGCAGAATGATTTAAGAAAGCAAAATTAGAATTGTTATCAACCAGCGATATTCAGTATCCTACACCTAAATAGGTTACTTATAGCACGAATAGGAAAAGAAATAAAGCTATCATGAAAACAGTTTCACGTTACAGACTTAAAAGGAAAAGGGAAAGACATTTTTACCAGGGAGAGCCTTCAAAGCCCTCTGAAATACTTTGATTGCAGTATCAACAGAACCACTTTTTGCATGCCATGTCGCATAATCATACCATATGTCAGGATAGTGGTACAAATACATTAGGCACTGCAAACCAACACCACAGAGTAAGCATTTCATTTCATAAAGAATAGGTTGTAGAAAACTCTCTAGCATGTAAGATTTCAGAGTACACATAAAAACATGTGACCAAGTAAGACATCATTCTCACTAACATAAAAAGCAGCATATCATTGTCTACGCCATAGAGCTAACAAGGAGATTTTTCGCCACTCGAAATTATTCTTTACATGTAGAATTTACTGTTTATTTACAATGTTAATTCCATTTCTCCATTCTCAACTAGAATTGTGCCATTTCTTGCAGCATTCAAGAGTGTTGAACAATAATAAATTAATGTTAGTTGATGCTTACCCTAAAACCTTTCTTCAACATAAGATCACAGATAGTCATGTTCAAAAGGAAACTAAAACCAAGAAAGAAACGTCTTTAAGGAAAACCATTTCTGCATATGTATATGTGCATACCTGAGAAAGAGAGAGAGAGATAAACAAATAAGGAACAGAAAACTTGTACATTTTCCAAGTTCTCTACTACTTTCAACATTAGGAAAAGGACTACGGAACAAAAGAGAAAAGCAACACCAAAAAGAGCTAGTATAACCTACGTGTACTAAATGAGATAAATTAAAAGAAAGTGGAAGGAGGGAAACCACAACGGACTAACTATTTATACCTGTTCGTAGGTGAATACAATACGCTTATTAGCTGAAACACTGTCTATTCTTTGAGGATTTCCCCTGCCATAGAGTAACAAGAACCATAACAAGAAGTCATCAACATATATTCCATTCAATTTAAAGCTGCAAGTGATGAAGGACAACTTATAACATGGTCATATGTAAAAATCCAATATGTCAACGGCATTTCATTTTTAACTATAGACAAACGAGTTAAGCAGGTTATCAAATGGATTTTAGCTCTAAGAGAATGATGGCACTCATAATGTATATCTCAGCAACAGGAAATGAGATGATCCAAACTTTAGATAACATTTTCAAGCTCATTGCTATAAAAGATAACTGCACTGAAAATTACAATCCAGAGTACCAAAAACCTTTTTGTGATTAACTTGGAAAAATGTTACTACCGGGGCAATGTTCAAAAAGTTCTTCTCGGCTGTATTCTCGACCAAGAAGGCAATTTATTCCAATAAGCAACACGTTGATATTGAAAAATTACATTTTCCAGTCTCCTCATTAAAGTTTCACAGATATGCAGATTTCTACTCACTTCAACTCTACTTTTCACTAGATTTCTCTTATTGCATGTTAATACATGTTGAATTTCATGTTTCATGTTCTCTTTCTTTCTCTTTTAGGTTGCAGGGGTGAGTTGAGGGAATTTCTATCAAGACAACAGAAAAAATATATAAAATGCCGATGCTCCTCACTTTTCAAAGGCCAGTAATCTCTTCCATGCCATCCATTGTAGTTCTTCCTGCATAAGCAAGAAAATAGTTCACCAAATTAATCAAGAATTTAGAGCATTTGAATAAGCACATCTGAATGTGGGATTCGGTCAAAGTAAATGCAATTTTCATGTAGACTTCATATTCTGTTCCTACTTTCATCCTAAAGAAATTATCTAAAGAACCGAGCAGATAAGCCATAACCTAGGAACTCTACTCCTATTATCTTCCACAACACAACATATTTCTGAGGCAACCATAACTTCATTGTGCTCCTTCAATCAGTTATAGGAAATTATGCATGTCAACGTTATGGCAGAACAAAAGATCATATAATATTAAATGGAAATCCAAATCAAAGACTATTATAGAAACAATATTTTGATTGGTGAAATCAAAAACAGTTTTACCTAATTTCAGTTTATGCAGACATGTACTTAACCAGCCTACTAATGAATAGATAGAGTCGCTTGAAGTTAATCGGGAGAACAGGGCCTTTTAACATGATAAGTTTATTTCAATCCATTCAATCTCATGAATCTCAAAATTTCTACCGTCTTAATATGACATGCCGTCAATTGATTCCCCAACGGAGTTTATACATGACCAGAGAAATGCATCATTCTTTGTTATCATAAAGCTCATTGCCAAAGAAAAATTAACAATGCTTAAAGTTAAAATAAGATGCAATTTTTAGAGCTTCAGTAAAAGTAGAAGCAATAAATAGTGGCTTTGGAAGTGCTTGCTTCCTTGCTAGTTCCAAGCACCGCCAACATATTTCATAAGCATTTCACGCAAAATAATTATATATAAAAAAAAGAAATTACTTTGTGAGAGCCAGTTGGTGGTACAGCAAGCATATTCCAATCAATTTCATCAACATATTTCTTCCGCTCCCTATAAACAGCTCTGGCAGTGCTATATTTTGGTTGATATTCAGATAGCAGTCCTTTGGCCTGGTTAATACCAAAACATCATATTGCATTAACCCAAAATGTGATCTCATCCGTATGGCATAGGAATACAAATGACTCACATAAGATAAAAGTGTATTTCACATGCCTTATGCATGCCATAACCAAAATATTACCAATTGGCGGCTAACAGAATTCTCAAAATTTTCATAGTCCCTCCAGAGTTGTTCAATATGATGAGTCGGAGTAACAATAGCTCTTTGGTATGCTTTCCGAACAGCAGTCATTCGGTGTGATTCTTCCTGTGCATTTAGCGCCTGCAACATCATCCCTGACTAAGGAAAGGAAGGAATTATACGAACAGAAGTGACAATTCACCTAGTTCAGCTATTTGGACTCAGTGTAAACTAGAAAACATGGGTGGCGGATGCAACAAACCGGAGTTGAATTTAAGAAAGCAATATACTCCATCCATAGAGGCCCAGATGCTATATCAGTTCCTGATATCACATGCACAAAAAGAATACTATAAGATTAATCATTATTCTCTTAAATTGGTGAGAAACCGAATTCTCAAGTTTAGATATATATGCAGAACCAGGTTGCCTATAGAATGTCTTTTTCTAACTAGTTCATAGAACATGTGGTCATCTATTTCTTGTTTATCTTCATTAATACTTCTCCATCTATGAATTACAGTTCAACTGAACCAAAATTTAAATAGTTTATAATCATTAACCCTATATAGCACCTCAAAAAACAGTGTAGCCATAACATGAATATAAAATTGGATAACTGCTAAGATCTTAAGACACACCTACATAACCAAGCATAAAATCAAAAGCTTTTCTCGTTTCTTCTTGGCCCTCAGCTCCTTTCTTATCATTGGCTTTCCTTATGAACCGAATGTAACATTGCCTACAAGATTAACACTGGTAGCAAAATTAGAGCTTTTGAATTTCCACCAGAGACCCACACTCACACTCGGAGAAAGAGAGATATGTGCCTGTAAAGCAACACTAGAAATACAGTGAAAACAACAGAAAAACGCAAAGTCTAGTCCATAAAGAAACTGAAGCGATGCAGTAAAGTTGATAGAGAAAGAGAGGTAAGTGAAGATACACTTCTTAGAAAGGGAGGAACAAGAAATTAGGAACATTGACGAAAGAAAAATTGATAATTCACATGGCAACCAAAATCCAGACCAGTGGACTGAAGTTAAAGATACTGACATTATAACTATTTTGGACAAGGGAAAAGAATCGGATCCTTTGATAATTCCCTGATCCATAAACTCGTTTAAAACCTTGAAGACTCCCCAAAATCACTGTCTTGAACCAAGAAATAAGAGTCGCCACCAAATATACAAACCATTGTGGTTATCTTAAAATCTCAAAAAAATTTCCAAACAAGAAGTTAATATGTAACTAATTCAGACTCCATGAATCAAGTTACATCATCAAGACAATATTTTCTTCAAACTGTAACATAAAATGCAAAAGGAAAACATAGACCCAAAGAGGAAGTTGGAGTAACAAAGTACAGGAAACCACATACCAAAGAGGAACTTGAAGGCAATTCAGTAAACACCGGCTAAATATCTGTTTTATGGCATCATCATTGTTTACAGCCATATGTGCCTCAACATATTGCTTCCAAAATTTTGCCTAGAAGGCAAGGAAAAGAGCTTCAGATAATATACTAGGAGAAATTGAAGAGCTATACCTATAATGTCAATTTTGATAATCATACAGAATAAAACTACTTTGACACGTTTAGTATACAAAAAGCATTAAGAAAATATAGTCTTGTCCTTTCTATTTCTCATCTGTAACATGATACCAGCCAAAACTTCAGTAAACTAGATTCTTCACTAATGGCAGACAAATTGATATCATTCTTCATTCTCCACACTAGATAATCAATTGAAACAAGTTCAATTAATACAATTAATAATTTTCTTATTCAACCATAATACTACCCAAAGAAATTACATGCATTTTAGCCACAGTAAGTTGTTTATATAGCTCTAGAACACCAACAATGATCTCTACTCAAACTTCCACTTTAATATTTTCAATCTTTCCCACCGTTCACCAACTTTTTGATCCGGATCTAGCATAACTTGTGTATTTTTCATTAAATGTATTTAAAATACCATACAACCTAAACATAAGTTTTTCAAAGAAAAGAACGTATATCTAAAGTTATTTTCATCTTCAAGACATTCTTAGAACTCATATTTCATTCCATCCATGACAGGCATACAACCAATCAAAAACATTATCAAAATTGCCATTTCATATCAAATTATTAGAAAATTATGCAACAACTGAAGTAACGAGCAAATCTTGAAGCAGATTTATCAGCTACAGCCTCATGAAATCTCCTCCACATGCCTAAGCTCAACCACGTCAGGAACCATTGTTTGAAACCAGTAACCATGATCAAATGACAAGAGATGTAGAAGCAATTCAAAAAGAAAGAACTTGAAAACTCAGTTGGTCAAGCCAGTAGACAAGAAGAAAACTTTTCAACTCCCAAATGAATCCACCCAATAACAAAGAAACTCACAGCAGTAGGAAACACTTGAAGAAGCTGCTCGTACACCGGCGCGGCCTGTGCAATAGGCAAACGCTGCAACACCCCACAACCAAGAAAACCAAAATTGAATACAAGCCATACCCAAGAAACAGAACGGGATCATAAACTAAAAAGAAGCAAACTTTTGACACACCTGAGCCTTAGTTGCCATAATCATGGCGGCTTCCACATTGTACTTGTCAACAACAGGAGGGGTTTGATCCTGGAAATTTCGAACCAAAAAATCGAGAGAGACACACACATTAAGCCCAGAACAGATGAACCTATTACATAACAAGCTAAGTTTACCTTAGTTTCGGCCGCATCTGACGACATATCCTCGGTTGTTGTCAGATTTTCTTCAGTGTCTCAGCTTCTCTGCTCTTACAGTTAGTTTTGATGGCTTTGGTTTCAATTTTTTTTTTTCTTTTCTTATTATTGGATTTGGGTTGAACCCATCTGCTAAATTGGTTATATACAACTTTTTATTGAAATTCCAACTAATAATTTACCTAGCTGAATCTAATTTGCAGATAATTTCAAGCTCTGAACAAGGACTTGTGTTCCGCCTCTAGAGTTTTAGGGAATATTTTGGAGTTTAGGATGGAATGAAATGGCAATTAATAGAACGGAATAAAATGGAGTGGAATAGAATGGAATGAAATGGGCTACTTTATTATTTGGAAGTTTAAATAAAATAAGAGAAGGATTCATTTGACCATTGTTTAGAAGTGATACTAAAAATGAATGGAATGGAATGACTTGTAATATTTTTTTTCCAAAATTACCTTTGTAATAAAATATGCATAGTTGTCATGAAACTATTTTAGTAACCCTAAAGCATTTTAAATTGTAGAATGTCCAGAATATAGTTTTATCATTTTCCGATATAAGCAATCAACTTTCTTGTTCTTTTTCATTAACCCTCATTGCACTGTACTCTTCGTTAGGCATTTATTCATGTGTCTTGTTATGGTTGATAATCATTCTTGACGTTGTAAATCTATT
>JAOSBL010000210.1:1518324-1531789 GCA_027568915.1 Erythroxylum roraimae
CCTGCATATCACAGATTAAGTCTTTAAGATTGTGAAGATAAATTTCAATTTGGTTCATCTGTACAAGTTTCAAAAATACCAACCTGGAGGGACATTGTCCGGAGAGCCAGGTTGGAAGAACTTGGTGTGGTGATTCTTCTGTGCAACAATTACAGTGAACTTTGGTGACCAACTTTCATCAAGAAACTTGCAGGCCTGATGAACACATAATAATAAACATAAAAATTCCACAGGGTCAAAGTTATTTATCAACCAATGACAAATAAGAAACTTCTGTTTGGTAGGCTAAGCAACAACCTCAATGATTTGATCCAGCTCAATGTTGAGGACTTGATTAAATTGTGACTCGCTTACTCCATCCCTTCATGATTAAAAAGCACAACACCAGATACCGACATTTGATTCAGACAAGAAGACTGAGTTATATGGAATCAGAAAAAAATACAAGAATAGATTAAACACGATTGGAAAAAAGAAAAAAGTCAGGTTCATATCTTGGCTCAAAAGTTTCAATCTCTAAGACTAAAACTTCAAATAAAAACCAATACCAGAGTGGTCATGCTAAAATCTATATCGACAGAAGACAAGGAGAAAGTAGCGCAAGCAAATATAACAATTTCATTATATGTCTATGCAGTAAGAAGTAGGACTGTATATTGAATCTATTTTGCTAGAAGAAAAGTTTCCAAACTGTCTACTTGAGGCCACAGAGCATTGTTGGATAGAAAATATTGCGGCACGATCAATAGCATGGACAATAGGCTGTAAAAAGAGAAAGTAGAGCAGGACATGCAGAAACAAAGTGCACAACGGCATACAAAGACGAACTTAAGTAGAAGAAATCGTCATGCTCTATTGTTCATAATTCTGATTAAAAAACCCCCAATGGACAATCAAGAAGAGAAAAAAGCAATTATATATGTGATAACTTGCACTTAAAGATGACAGAACTAATATATAGAAGTTAAGAAATTTTTGCAGCCTTCTTTTTCTCTAAGAGCACCTCAATGAGCACGCATTATGTTCTGGGTTCTCCTACACAGAGTCCTTGCTTGTTTACACGTTACTTTCAGAAATTTAAGAAAATGGGACCCAATGAAACTCATACAAGAGTTCAGTCTGCAGAGAACAGAGTTTAACCTGAATATGATTATCTGAGATGGTTTTGTCTGGCCAGAACTTTTGTAGAAGTCCAATAATAGTTCCCTGAAATAAAATGGATTTGCACAACTTGAATATGTAAGCAGTTTATAATAGGAGCAGATTCACCAATGGATATACAAGGGGAAGTGAGTGGGGTTGTATGTAGAGAAAAGGACAATCAAGAAAGGGACAACAAAAACTTCAAGTTCAACTGAATAATAAATATAATTTTTGTGTATAATCTTACCTGACTATCCCATCATCACCTTTTTCAATTGGTTGGAAAAGAGAATCTATCGTCTCAACCTTTGGTAACTGGCTACGAACACAAGCTCTGTAACGAGAAAGTGAAGGCCAATTCCTAGAACTTACAACCTAAAAATTTTAAACAAGAACCCGGGACTTAGATTTAGTCATTATAAATTAGATACGAATAACCAAACCTAAGCTGCTCACAACAACAAATGGAAAAGAATCACACCGCAGCAATAGATGGAATGCCAGATTGACCAGGAGAGCCATGTGAAACATCCATTCCAAAGATTATGGTAGGAACCTTTGAAACCACAGGCAAGTTTCTTGATTGCTCAATTGCCAATAAAGAGTTAAGGCCACCAAGCTGATAATAAGCATGATAAACAGAAACGTCAAGCACTTGTGCTGTCACACAAGAAAAAATAAATTGAAAGATTTATGCAACACATTAGATACTGGTTAGTGGCTCACCTTGGCATTTATCTTTAGGAGAACATTCATGAGATACTGCTCATTGACTCTAAAAGGCGCAAGGCATTGGTTGAAAATTCCAAATTCAGCAAGATTCTTTCTTTTCCAAGGACCTTAAGCATTAATTTGGCTAACTATCATGCTCAATTATAATGCATTCAATAGTAAGATCTCAAATTATAATAACATGGCTAACCATATATGTCACAGTTCTTCCTATCAGGGAGTAGACACAGAAGAAAACGAGGAGGATCCTTAGGAAATCTGGGTTGTATTTGTTCAAACATTTTGTCCACCCGAACAGGAGCAGGTGCCCGTCGAAATTGTGGACTCTCTTCAAAAACTTCCACTGGGGGACTTATGAACTAAAGAAAAAAACATAATAATTCAATAAGATCTACAACAAAGTAGGCATAAAAAATAATGCACTAGGAAACAACTCACAATCCCTTTCATTTCTCCAAATCTAGCCAAATCTCTGCATAGACCGCGTATGTCACAACGAGCAGAAAAGTTCACAACAGCCCAATCTTCAATTTTAACAGGTTCAAAATATCTCTGCAAGGAATATTTTAGTTACAATCACTGGAACAATGCAATATTAAAGCAGACTGAGTTCAAAGGCCACCTTATTATTGAAATTCCAGCGTCCGTTTCTTGGAATTACGTCGTCTCCATTTCCGACCTTCAGCTGTCACCAGAGAGAACAAAATGCTTTAGTTATTCAGAGTTACTTATATATAAATTGTTTAACTATGGAACACCAAGTAAGATCGGAAGAAACAATAACAGCAAGAACTATGTCTGCAAGAGATGGCTACGTACCTTGGGAGCTGAAAGAACGCGTCCTTCCATTTGAGTAAAACGACTGCTGATCTTGATGCCACATGATTGCAACATTGGTTCAGCTGCATAGTTGTTGCTCTTCATTACCTGCACCAAACATAATAAATCAGACAGACAGTACATGCTAAAACCAATGAGAATAAACTCACATCCAGTCAAGATCCTCATCTTTTCTTGAGGTTTTTGTCTTGATTTCTCAACCAATTGAGACCTCTGAAGAACTGATAATGCCTTTACATAGCGTTGCAGTGGGAGCAGTTCACAAAGCTAGATAGTAGAAAATAAGCTTGTTTGGCATCCTATCACAAATGTACACCCAAAAGAAAGTACAACAGCATAACAAGAAATTAAAACAAGAAAATACTTTGATTACCTCAATAGGAATATAGGTTGCTCTTTTACTCCTTCCCACATTAATACATGGTAAATCTCCAGAGTATCGTAAATCAATGTTCCGATGATTAGCAAAATAATCATAAACTGTTATATCAACAGTTTCAACATCCCCATTTTCATTCGTAGCTTTTGTTTTCAATGAGAATCTACAATAAAAAAAGGTTTCAGAAACATGATAAAGTAAATACAACATTTCCAAATATGGAAAGCAAAAGCATAATATAGCTGCAATGTTGGTTATTACCCCATAGCAATATCTATGGAAATAAGGTTTAAGGATAATTAACTCACAACTGCTCTCTGCAAAGGTATTCACTCAGGCCAGTAATTCTGTACTCTAAATTGGTTGGTGACGCCTTTATCCTCAAATTTTTCAGCGTGCGTTTAGCCTGTTATTATAGAGCACGGCAAAGCGAAAACATCTACGATAAAACAATCTTGCCAGCATAAAACCACAAATTTCAGACAAGGATGATGTACCTTTGCCCAGTCAATCTGCGAAGGATTGGACACATTTTGGTTTGCTAGGAGAAAGTCAATCAATGGCCCAGGTTGAATTATTGTTGTAGTTGACCCATCTGCCATAGATCATCGAATGAATGATGTGCACGAAAATTTGTCATAACAATGACAGTAACAGAAAAAATTAAGAACGCACCCATATTAAGTGATAATCCAGACTGTGTAGCTCTAAAACTGGAATGAAATCCTCTGCAGCCAAGGACGCCGCCACCCAGATCAACAAAATTCTTTGGATCATTGTGAAAAAAAGACTGACGAACAAGGAGGCAGCCCCTAGATGGAGTAAAGAAGTTAAGAAGTAACAAAAAGATAAAGAGGCTAGCGGAGGAATGAGACAGCTTCTTGTGCAGTTAAAAATCAGAGAGCTCCGAAGAAGATATTCATTTGCACTCACTGTTTTGCAGCATGCTGCCTTAAAATAATATCCAAGACTCTTACAGCTTCTTGGGATTTCTCTGATTCTGGACCACGCAAAGAAGCTGTTATGGCCTGCATGGGTATTTTGCCAGCAAAACTAAGCTCCACTTTGAATGCTTTTGACTGGGACGTTCTCTTCATCCTCTTTTTATCATTCTCAGCAGGACTGCCATGACCATTAGCTCTGGAGATAAAATTACCTCAAGGGTCACAACTTAATAAGTGAACATTAATCACAATAATCTCGTACAAGAACCTGTTTGAATTTTTTTTTAAAAAAAGGTACCTGTTTGATGAGAAATTATCAAGCAATACAGTGAACTCCATTTTGTTCCTTGGGAGAGCACCAATTGTGAATAAACTTTTCTCTCCATCATATGCAAATTCCTTCCCAGCAAGATCTGAGTTATAAGTCTCATAAACTCTATCGATCAACTTTCTTCCGACACCCTTTGCCTCGACAGGACGGCCATCCTCGTAAAACAAGGAAACCTGACGCAATGAAGAATATAAACCAATGCAGGAGTTCCCAAAAGAATGACGAAAAATAATACAAACGAGGAAGACCAAAATTTTACAAAATAAAGCTTACACTGTATTGGAAAAAGTAGTCTGAAGTGTTAGTGACAACAACTTGAAAATGATTTGAAACCAGTTGTATTTTTTGTCCTCTAGAACCAGCACCACGCCTAGACATGGGGACACGTGTTGGCTTTGAGATCTTTTTTGATGCCTCGACGGCAGGTTCTGTTGTGACCTTAATAGGAACTGTATCTGGAGGTATCATGGGTGGTGGTGGAGGCAGATCTTCAGGCTCTTCAGGATTATCCATTTCAATGCCTGAAGAAGGAAGCTTATTGAATAAGGTTGAAAGGAAAACTCAGTTCTTCAGTAATGCCTGCCGAAGCATAGAGGAAAAAGTATTCAGTACTAGTTTCTGGATAAGTTGGTTCACCTACACAAATTCAGCCATCAACAAGCTATGATGCTAGTGCCTTAAATCGCTAATTCATAATTCAACGACCTCTGGACTTAAACTCATTCAGCATTTACTTCTTGAAGACATCAAATTACAATCTAGAACTAATAATAACAATAATGATGATGATAAATTAAATGGCTAAGTATAATACATCACATCATACACAACTAATTATCATTATACCACATAAACAATTTTTTTAATCAGAAAACAATAGCAGGATGAGCAAGAGAAGGGTAACTAAAGGTAAAAAAGAAAAACAGAAAAAAGGAAATGCACAATAGTGAGTAGCAGTTATTTAGTAGGGATGCAACCCTGGGACGGCATTGAATGCAAACAGGTTTCAGAGGACAGATTTGCAAATACAGAACGTAACAATTTATCCCTTATCAGTTAGTAAAGCATCTCAAGTCCCAGATCATAGAAAAACACAACTTTCCCACGTCCTATTCTCTGCAGTTCCACATTTATTGTTAGTAATAAATGGTCAAACCCACAACAGGTAGCAAACTAAGACTGCCCACAAATGGAATAATATTTAAAAAAATGGTGAAGAAGAAGAACAAGAAAAGGCGGTACCTTGGAGCGTAATCATAGCTAAGCTTGGGGATTTAAGATGCAGAAGAAGAAAACAGAAAAGCAGGAAGAAGGAGAAGGGTAAAAAGCCGTTTTCTTTTCACCGAAAGGAAGGATCTCTTATTATGTGTTCACAAATACCCAGAAAATAAAGCTGAACTGAGAAATTACCTGGAAATGAAAAGGAAAACTCGGGAACAAGAATCCAAAGACTTCAAAGTCTTGAATGAGAGAGAAGGAAGAAGGGCAATAGCGTACAAACAAGAGGTCGCAGGTAAAGGGTAACAGTAAAAACTCTCACTTGCATTTACAAGATAAAATGAAGGATCTCATTCTCTCCATTTCTCCTCCGTGTTCATCAGTACCAAGTCAAGACTCAAACCAGAAACTCAAGAATGGTGATGAAAGAGAGAAGAACAAGGAACAAAAAGAAAAGGAAAAACCAAAACGCATGTCATAGATAGAAAAAGAAAACCCAAAATGTATGTCATATATTAAAGCACATTTAGCAAAACCAAACAGCAAAATCAAGAAAATGAACTTTCTTTCTTTCTTCGTATTATACCACAACAGCAAGCAGGTGAATAGCAGAAAATGCAAGCCCAAACCCTATAAAAGCTTTCAACTTTTCACGCTTTCCCTACTCTACTTTACCTGAACTTGAAGGGATTCCTAAACCCCCAGAAAACAAAGAGTAACCCTCACTGCTTCAAGACAGCACCTTTAAAGAGTAATGGACATGAATGGGTATTCGGAACACTGTACGGTGACTTAGTGGCGGTCATAGATTGTCTACGTAAACCCGCCTTGTCTTGCCTGTTGACTGCCACGTGTCCCAGAATATGGTCAATAAATTATGTCTTTTCAAAATTTTGTTGAACTTGAACCCTAAATTAAATTTTTTTTATAAATTAATTTTTATTACATGATTTTGGGTAATTATAGTTTGAATTAGAAGCCCAAAAATTTTATAAAAAAACTTGCTTAAATGGAGTTGAAAGTATGGTCAAACCGGGCCACATCTAGTCGAACCTAACCCGAGTTTTATTTGTCATCTCTAGTTAAATCTTGATTTTAATTAACGAAATTCAAATATGAATAAAAATTTAAAAAAAAAGATCTTCATTTGTTGACTTCGGACGGCCAAACTCTGGCTTTATTACCATCTCTAGTTTGAATCTTGATTTTTTTTTTCACGAGGTGTTTTAAGAGGATCTCAATTATGGGAAGATATTTTTAAGTTATTCACACTCAGATTAATTTTCGCTCGAACCGGGTAGGTTCTTTGCGGGAGACAAAGCTCTGACTTCAAGTTTTAAACGACTGCATACATGAAGGCGGTTCGAACCTGCGACCTCACTTAAGCCAGGAGAGCCCCTTATCAACTCACTTGTCCCTTGGGGATTGAATCTTGATTTTAATTAACGTACTTTGAATATGAATAGAAATTTTAGGAAAACTAAAGCCCCGTTTGGTTGAGAGATTAGGCCATCTCCAATCAATACACCAAAACACCAAATTTGATGTTTTGGTACAAAGAAATCACTCCAAAAAAGACACCAAATTTAACACCAAAATGGTGCAATGAATAGTAATGCACCAAATTTAGTGTGTTACTATTCACTGCACCATTTTGGTGTTGAAATTTGGTGCCTTCTTTGGAGTGATTTATTTGCACCAAAACACCAAATTTATGAACCAAAAGTTGTAAAAAGACAACTTTGTCCATTATCTTTTTAACGTATTCCTTTTATGTCCTTCTCACAATTTGATTTATTTACATAATTTACTAAATAATTAATTTTAAAATATATATTACTTTACACAAAATATATTATTATAAAGACCTCATTGAGACATTTAAAATGACACTAATTTTGAATATAATATTAAATTTATTTTTAATATTTATTTATAATTCTTATTTATAAGTGTTATAAGCCATTAATAAAATATCTTAAGAATAAAAAGTAAATTTGAAATAAAAGGTACATAAATTTAAACCACAACATTGATTTAAAAAATTAAAACAAAAAATTAAAAAACTATATTTGTTAAATAATATTAATTTAATATAACGTATATGTTAATTAATTAAAAATATTGATTTCATTTTAATTTTTATAAATAAATAAATAAATAAAAATTATTGTATAAATATAAATTAATTTAGTTAGTAAATAAATTATTGTGGTTTATTATTTTTAAAAAATTGGTGTGAAAATTTGATATAGAATGGTTGGAGTAACACTAAATTTGGTGTAAAAAGATTCTTGAAATATTCTCTTTTACACTAAAATTAGTTTAATGGTTGGAGATGGCCTTAGTAATGGAATAGGATAGAACGTAACACACTTTCATCGTTTAGTTAAGGTTTCTATAATAAAATGGAATGGAATGAAATGGAAGCGGAGAGTTTTATGTTATGTTCTGTTTCATTCTAAACAGTGAAAATAAGATACCTCCGATTTGGGAGGTTTAGAATAGAATGTAAACTAATAAATGCATGTTACCTAATATACCCTCAATAATAGAATATGAGTTTAGGGCTCAAATTAGCCCTTTTCTCTCCTTTGCTTTACCCAAAATCCTATCCCAACTCCACTTATGTAACCAGTAGACCCAAAACCACCCTATATTACCAAATCTCCACTTAAGAGTAAAGAATGATAAGATTGCGAAAATTAATGGGTCTGATTTAAAATTAAAAATTTAAAAATAATATTTTTAAATTTTTATAAATTAAAAATACATATTTTGTTAAATTTAATTGAATTTCGAACTAAGTCCAAACTCAATCGTAAGCTTAAGTCTGGTCCCTATAATTGCCACCGCTAGACATAGTTCTTGCACTAAATTGTAAGCGCTAAGAAATATGACTTCTTTGACAAATAATTTGTAAAGCAAATGGTACTTATCTTATCTAGATTTCAATTTTGATCCTTTCGGTAACAATATTTTTTTAAGCAAATGGTACTTACCTTATCTATATTTCAATTATGATCCTTTAAAAAATGCCACCAAGGTCCAATTATAGAAAATTTCTAAATTGTTGTTAATATATAATCCATGCCAATCTTCTCTCTACATTTTCCAACAATGCAACAAACCAAGGTGTTGGGAAATGTTGCACCGTGGTCTTGCAATGTCCTTGGGCTATTCTCCAGCAAACTTGGAACTAAAACCTAATACGATGGGCTAGACCTATACGTCCATTCCAAGAGTTGATAAGTAGACTTGGATTTAGTAACCTGGTCAGGTCCAACCCAGTTCAAAGTCAATTAGCTTAGTTAGAACTGATTAGGCTTAGAAGGTGTACTGCATCTATACTATACTATGATGCATTTGCCAGGCAATTAAGAAGGCCACAAGCTCCATTGATAAGAGACTGAAGCTTCTTCAGACTGAAAAGGGAATGCAGAAGATAACATATAGAAATATATGAAGAGAACTGGACGTGTCATCTGTGTGTGGACAAAAAAGGATAAGCGGCTGCTGAAATTTCATTGTGCATTTTGAGGTGTGTATTTATTGCAACAGTCTTAAATGAATGCGTAAGGGGGGAATTTAATGATAGCTTGTGGAGTTGTAGAATTGGTATGGGTCTATGCATTGGCATTAAATTGGAAGTAAGACGGCCAAGTTTTCATTTTTTTTATTGTACGCATTCTTCCCTTTATCTTCGTTACTGTCATTACATTCAGTATGAAATCTCGTGATAGAGCGAGGTCTGGAGAGGTTTGATAGTATGCAGCCTTACCCCTATATAATAGAGAGGTTGTTTTCCATAGACTCACATACAGATGTGACAATAAAAGAGTGATATAATATTCCCTTTATATTTTTACTAAAAGATTATTTCCGTGACTTAAACTTATGATTTTATCGTCACAAAAGAGAAAATTGTCACATTGGTAGATGATATTTTAACTAATAATGTAAAAAAGAAATAGGATTTAAATTGGTATTCAAACTTTACTCAAAAGTCCAATTAAGTTTTATAAAATTAGTTTTTTCTATTAAACATTTAATATTAATTTTGAAATTAAATTAATTGAATTTAATATATCAAATAGTCATTAAAGACTAAAAAAAGAACTAATTTGCTCTACCAAATAAAATTAAACAATCAATAGACAATTTTTATATTTTTAAAAATTTAAACTAACAAATTTTGTTTGTTTTGTATAGCAAAAGGCAAAGAATTCAACTTTTAATTTCAATTTTGAGGATAATTTTACTCAACAAAATATGCAAAAATCATTCCCTAGAAAAAATTTAAAGCACTAAAACATACACTTTCATGTAGGTCAAGTTCGACTTGAAATTTTGTACTTAAATTCAGTTTGATTATTTTTTTAATCTTTAAACATTTAAAAATATTGTTTTACCTAAACGACAATATTTTATATAAAAAATTTAAATTTTGAGTTAAATATTTCAAACTTAAGTCCTTACTAAAACTTTAATATTTTAAAAAAACTCGATCTTATCATCTCTATATTTATGAAATATAATTTAACATGATCTGAAACTCAATCATCTTATCATCTTTATTTTTATAAAATATAATTTGACATGATCTAAAACTCGATCAACTTAATTTCGGCTCATTAAATTTGGGCCGACCCATATCAAGTTTAGCTTTTCTTAATCATCTCTACTTCCATGACATACAACGTGACATGATCTTTTACTCTTTGTTTTTTCCCTATCGTGTTGTGCTAACCGTACATTTGAAGATCGATTAAATGATATAAGACAATACTCATAAAAATAGTTGGAGAATAAGAACATAACCCATTAAAGAGATTGACCCCACAAAGCGAAAGGAGTGGTTGGTGTGAATTACTCTTTATTTCATTCTTTTGTTTTACTCCTGACTCTGGACTTGATAATGCCAAAGTCCAAACCATATAAACCAAATGGAAGTTGAACCCACAGATGATAAGAAACTGTTAAAATACTCGAGATAGAACGTAATTACACCGATCATGTCAAACAGGAATTTTGCATATGCATATAATAAACAAAAATATATACTTAGTTTATTGTTATTGTTTCACCGCGTAAAAAACTTGTACAGTTGTACTGCCTTTCTCCTTCTACGTAAGTTTTTGTTCATTAGATTAAGTGCCTATTTGGTTCAATTTTTAGAAGATAAATAAACAATTTTTTTCACCGTAAAAGTTATTTTTAAGAAAACTGAATGTTTGGCTGTAAAATTCAAAAGCACTTTTTTCATAGAAATAACTTTTTTGGAAGCTAAAATACAGCATTTTGAAAAGCTCAAATTTGGAGCTTTTCAAAAAAGTATTTTTTTAAGGTAGATTTTTCAGATCAATTAATCAGTCTATTTTTTAGTCTTATTTATCTTTATGTTTTACACATAATTTTTATAATACCTACAAACACATTTTCACGTTTATTTTGAGATTTATATAACATTATTTGACTTTTTTATATTTTTATATTTATTTTTATATTAGTTTTACTTATATTATAATCCATATAAAAGATATAGTTAGATATATTTTTATTTATGCTTTATATAGTTTAAAATTATATAATAATTAATATATTATACTTTGCATATTATTTAATATATTTTAAATAATATTTATATACATGTATAATTTTTATTACAAAATAAAATATAGTTAAAATTAAAAGTGTTTTTTATTTTTATATTGCCAAGTAGTTTATTATATGATGCTCTTTCAAAAAAGCTCTTTTTAAAATGACAGCCAAACAGTCAACTGATTTCTTATAAAAGCTCTTTTTAGAAAAGCTCTACTGATATAAGTCCATCCAAACAGACACTAAAACATTTTCAGACTCCAAAATGTTAGAATATACAAAAATTAACTTTTAAGATTATGTTGTGGTTATAAAAAAAGGGGTTAATCGTAAAAAAAAGTTGTAATTTATTAAATTTTATAATACTATTATGAACCTTTAAAAAATAATATTAAAATATTTTAACTTTCAATTTTTAATTAACATAATTAATATTAACTTCTTATATCAAATCAGTATTTTTGTCACGTATTATATATGTGTCATATATAAATTTTATTATTTAATAAATTAAAAATATCAATGACCATAAAATAATTATACACTTGTTCATATTTGTTTTGTTTTAGGGTGTTTGATATTTTTAATTTATTAAATAACAAAATTTATAATGACACAAATACAATATATGATAGCTTCGTGACAAAAATACTAATCTAATGTAGCATATCATGTTATATAAAATAACAAAATAATTAACTTCAGACTATTTTTACAAAAAATTAAAAGTTAAAGCATTTCAACAATTATTTTTAAAGTTTGAATACAATTTTTATAATATTAACTTAGAAATATTGATTTCAATTCTAATTGTAGAAAAATAATTTATCTATATGATTCATTCAGCATGAAATAATTAATTATATGGATCATTCAAAATAATGATTTCTAGTATGGGAATTTAAAGTGTTTGAGAATAATTTCTACATTGACAAAAATTGTAATTGTAGATCAATTAAATGAGACCTTAATTTTTATATAGTTTTCATATCGGACTTTTCTATAATAAGCTTCATATAAGTCTGGTCCACACTAATTGAGATCTATTTTCTTCTCTGATTTCGACTCATTAATCTAGATAATTTATTGGGTCACTTTATTATTATTATTATTATCGAATTACGTAACTTAACCAATAAGTTATTTAAAACTCAAAAATACAATTAATGGTACAAAATTTGTAATTGTAGACCAATGACACAAATATATAATACAATTTAATTAAATTTTATAATTTTTTTATGTTCAATAGGAATATTCCAAATTTGACTTTATATATAATGCATTAAAAAGTCTAAATTCTCACCAACTTTTTCTGTAGAATAGAGATCAAAATTTGCTAGAACATATGCTAAAAGAGATTCCAACGCCATGATGGATAATGATTGCACTTAGGACTAAATGGGTTCCGTATGCAAAGAAAAGTGCAATTCTATTTTATAACTAGTGAATAGTGGCCTCCATGATGAGAACTATAATCTAATACTTAGAATTGTCAAAAAGAAAGATCAAAAAAGCCAAAATCACATGTGATTCACCATCCTGCAGGCAATGGACAAGAAACATCAAAGATTGAAATTGGCTCACACTTCATGTAAATGTACTCCTGTTTTTCCAAAATTAGGGGCGGAGCATCCGGTTGTCGTCAATTCTGAGTCACTTAATTGTGTTCGTACATTTACGTAGACCTTTTTTTAATGAGAAATTAAAAAATTTCATTAATAGTAGAGATTACAAGGTGGAGACTTAAAAAAACAAAATAGTCAACAAAACAATAGCTCTACTCATCATAATATCAATACTACAACATTTTATCTCAAGATAACTAACACAATACGATGCCGTTGAAGTATAACCTACCCCGACTATTAGGGTAAAACCACCCACGTCTTTTTTGCGACTTCGAAATTTTTCCCCAATTCGGACAGGCGATTTTGTTGTGGTTGTATCTGGCGTTTAGAGAGGCTCCGGAGGTAGTGAAAACTCCAGCGGTCGACAAGATCTTTGATCGGCTTCTAAAGAAATCTTCTTCACGTTCCGTATTTTGCGATTAGGGTATCCACTGAGACATCTTTGTGAGCAGGTGTTTCGATGTCCAAGTTGCTGTACAATCTTCGTCTATCCAACTGTATTCCACAAGTAAACATCTTCTTATATAAATGTGTGAATGAGATTTAACAAAATATAATAAGAATTGGTTAATTGGAACTAAAAATTTGATCCCCAAAATTGGAGGGTATTATTAGCGTTCTGGTCATAAAGCTATATATGTATATA
>JAOSBL010000210.1:1532253-1543024 GCA_027568915.1 Erythroxylum roraimae
TATATATAATTGGTAAAAGTTCCGATTCATACATTTATATTGGTGAAGGTTAAATTTTAACTTAATTTCTACATTTATCTATAGTAATAGTATCACATTACATGTTAATATTTTCAAAATATCATTGAAAGTTTCTTAAATCCTAAAACTTGACCAGAAGTTAAACCAACAAGATAAAAAGTTGAAGGTTTAAAAAGATTCAGCTAGTATTAAATTGTTAAAAAATCAGTTAAAATTGAATAAGATTAAGAAATATAAATATAATTGAAGGAGATTAACCTTATTCATAGAAGATTTTGAAATTTAATTAAAAAATAAAATTATTGAATGAAAACTAATTGATATATATTTGCTTTGTAAAGTTCATTAATTTACAAAAAGTTGGTCAGTTCAAAGTTTTCATAATTGAATCGATCTAATTGGGTTTAATTTTTTATTCATTGATTTTTTATAATTTTAATATATAAGTCATCAATTTAGATTTATACAATGTCACAATTAAATAATGTGGACTAACTAGATTATGATATAATATTAAAAATAATTTCTTTAAATGTTGGTTAAACTTATAATTTTTACCTTAATATTTCACAAAATGTCTAAATAAGTCTTTACGGTTATTTTTATTTTATCTTTTGTCCTTATTTAAGATGCAACGAGTAATATTTTAATAATGTTACCGTGCAAAATGGTATTAGATATAATGATAAAGGCTTAATTAAACATTTTATAAAACATTGCAGTGTTTATATTTAACCTATTTTTTCACCAAATATATTCACTTATTATTTCTTACTATTTATTCTTTTTTAATCTTTTATAAAATAAATGTTTCCAAAAGGCAAGCAATATAAAACATAATAATATCTTAAGCAACAATAATTCAGTACCTAGTTTGAAGAAGTCCAATAGTATGCACCTCTAATATTAACTTAGGCTAGACAATTGAACTCAGACCTAATTCACTGACCAAGCATTGGGCCCGATTTTTTGGGCTCGAGCTGGGTAATCCCAAGCCCGAGTTTGAGAATCGGGGGTTGGATTTGGGCAAACCCTACTTCAAACTGGCCCATTTACCCTTATCTGTATTAGTTGAGAGACTGTTTTTAATGACATATGCAAAAGAAAAATTAAAAATTAAAAATTAAATATTAAACATTTAATATTTAACTTCTTTTTAATATATATGTTTATTTATATTCCCACCGCAATGCATCTATTCATGGAGGGTCCGGTTGATCCAACTACTTGACAAAAGTAATTTAAAACAATAGGGACAAAAGTAATTAAAATTGAGATGTTGCTGAGTGCAGAGTGCGTAGAACCACACGCTCTCTTCAGTATTGGTGGTTCTGCTAAATATACTCAAATTTTTATCAGCAATTACAACACTTTTTAATCCATTTTTATATAATATCACCAATTATTATATATATATATATATATATTTATTTATTTTACGTGAGTTATTTAGAAATAACCTTTCTACTAATTATGAGTAAAATTACGTATTATTAGACCTCTCCAAATTATGCACATAAAGTAAACTTTTTGTGCTATATATATATATATAGTTTGAGATTATTGATAAAGTAAGTTCTATTATCAATTAAATTGACTATGTTATTTAATTTTAAATAATTACTTTATTAAATAATTTATTTAAATTATACACTTTATAAATAATATTATTTGAGACATAAAATTATTTGGGAAAGAGCCACTTGACATAAAATTAAACTAACTTAATAAAGCAATTTGTTTTCATGCAGTTTATATTCATTGAATGTTGAAACAACTTCTCTATTAATTATGAGTAAGATTGCGTAATACTGAATTTTCCTAAACTCCTCGTATCGGGACTTTCATCGGCTTCTTGTTGTTATTGTGGTTACATTCATTGAATTATGTTAAGCTACACAATCAACCTAAATATAGATTGTTTGTATATAGTTCATTGAATCACTTCAAATTATATCAATTTGTGATCTTAACCTAACCATTTCTTTTAATATCCTCCTGTCTTTTTCATTTTGTTATTTGTCTTTTTCTTAATTTACAATTTAAAGTTTTATGAAATATTTTTTCCCTATATACTATTTCATTTAGGAAGGTACTAATTTTATTTTTATTATGGTTAGATACATGCAAAAAATAGTTTTGGCATAGGGGTGATCGAGTTGGCAGAGTGGGGGGCATGGAGCTAAGAGGTCCTGTGTTCAAATTTCCCTATTTACGTTCTCTCGATCGAATCTGTTGTACAGGACTTGCTTAGTGCGGAGTACCTAGTTAACGTGATTTGCAGGCTATTGCGTTAATCTGAAAATTTACCCAGTGTGCATCTAAATGATAGCGAATGCGGGTTCCTCCGTTAAAAAAAAAAAGAAACAATAAATCATTATCATCTAATTATGTAAAATTTAATTTCATTAAAATGAGTATAAACAATCATCATAAATATTTACTAACTGAATTATGATATTTTATTAAATTAAATTTTAATTTTAATTTACATAATACAATTTGATGAATTATTTACAAAAAACAAAAGACAATTAATTCACTTTCAGCAAAACCACAGAGAGAGAGAGAAAGAACATATGAAAAACAAAGAGTACTGTCTGCATGATTTATATATATCTGTAACAACGCAACCGTGACGTAGAGAAAATTTAATAACTTGTCAGTTCGAAACAATATTGAATCTCAAGCAACTTTGTCCTTTTACTTCCAATACTACTTGATATATCATATATGTCCTTAAGGAGAGTCCAAAGGGACGAACTCATCACAAGAGCTTCATTTTTCATTTGCTGCTAGCTCGCTCTTTGTGTGGGAGAAGATGGCTGATGAGAATGGGACTAGAGAAGCTTTGTTGTTGAAGAACGAGCACAACATCAATAACTGCAAGTATTTTGAGGATTGCCCAGGTTGCAAGATTGAGCTTTTCAAAGCCACCAACACCGGAGTGCCTTTTAAGCACTTGTTTTTCGTCTGTGTCGCTATACTCGTTGCTTGTACGTATCAGTGACAAACAAGCCTTTTCATGATGTCCTTCTCTTTTCCTTTTGCCTGTTTCAGTTAATGTTCTTGAACAGTTTGAGGGATTTTCACAGTAGAGGTTCAGTTCAGATATCTTAGTTGTTCTTGGTGATGGAAAAGAAGGGGTTTAAGCTGTTAAAGGTCCTATCTTTTTTAAAGTTGTTTTTGCACATGGGCTTCATGTGAACTCAAGCGTCCAATGGAACAGTTTGGTTGAGGATTTTTCTTTTCATTTTCGAGAATAAAACAAGAACTGTTGTATTGTGCTTCATGGAATCACCACGTACTTCCACTTGCAAAACATCCACTTATGAATGAGTACCAACATACTTGGAAACTCATTTAGTTATGATTTGTCTTCAGAGAGTTTGGCATTATTTCTTCATTAACGAACTTCATGACTGAAATTTCACACATCTCTTCCCATTCTGCACCTCTATTATTAGTTGGGAAGTTGCTGAACCATCTATTAGTCGTCTTCTGGTTGAAGTTTCAAGCTCACGCTGATCTCTGAAGCTTACAATGTTCTCATCTAATAATTTTTTTGATTGTTGCAGCTTTGCCTATATCATCTCTGTTCCCTTTCGTCTACTTCATGGTAAGCTATGCATGTTCATGAAATGAGTGATACCTTCGTTCAATTCATTAAAATAACGCTTGTGGGCACTCTTGAACATCACCTTTCTGCAGATACAAGACTTCCATATAGCAGAGAGGGAGGAAGATATTGGCTACTATGCTGGTTATGTGGGTGAGCATATTTCATATACACCGATCTATCTACGTATGAATGATATTATATTTTGTTCTTAATCTATGAGATGGGGTTAACTCCTTGAAGGGTCTGCATTTATGTTTGGAAGAGCATCGACTTCTTTTCTATGGGGAGTAATAGCCGATCGTTATGGTCGAAAGCCTGTCATGTTGTTTGGAGCCATGGCAGTGTTAGTAATGCTTGATTTCTATTTCTTATGTGATCCTCCAAAGTGAAATCCTGAGAAATCCAGTTTGGTCCTCTGCTGTTTTTAACTTTTCCAGGGTTATCTTCAACACACTTTTCGGATTCAGTACAAACTTATGGATGGCAATTTGTACAAGGTTCCTTCTTGGAAGTTTGTGTGGTATAATTGGTCCAATGAGGGTATATCGCTTGATTCTTAATTTCTGTTTCAGTTCTGCTACATATGTTATATGTTACTTTGCAGGGTTCAAATGTTCTAATCTATGTTCTGTCATAAACATTTGATTTCTAATACTGCTTTCTTTCTGCAGTTTCTTTTTACTTGATGAGATTCTAAATCTTCTCAGTTTCTTTACTTTTCAGGCGTACGCGTCGGAAGCTTGCCGTAAAGAATATCAACCTCTGGGAATGGCAATTGTAGGAGAATTTCCTTTTATCAGCTACTTTCATCCATATGGTGCTGATACAGAATTTGAATCAAACATCATTGATTGCAGGTCAGCGTATCATGGGGTATTGGATTAGTAATTGGTCCAGCTCTTGGAGGTTTTCTTGCACAGGTAAATTTATCTTCATGTGACTGGTAATCTTAATGTATTGTAAACTGAAACCTTCTGCTTTAATGTAATCTGAGACCCTTTAATCTGACAGAAGCCATGAATTAGTATTAATTGTTATGCTTATCTTGTTGAGTTGTTCACTGAATCAAATAACAATCTTAGCCTGCAGAGAAGTATCCAAATCTTTTCCCCAAGGATTCTCTTTTTGGGAGGTAAATCTAAATGTTCATACGTTTCACTTCGGCATACTATATTCCATCTTCGAAGTGAATGCAAATTATCCACACTTTTCCCTTAAATTTGATAAAATTTTGCAGGTTTCCATACCTCTTACCTTGTGTTTTGATCTCAGTCTTTTCTCTGGCTGTATTTGTATTTTGCTGTTGGCTTCCGGTAAGTAAATAGAAGTTAATGTCAGTTGAGTTCCCTGTATCTAGGAGATTAGGTTGCATGTAGATTAAGAAGTTCCTGTCTGATGCAGGAGACACTGCACAATCATAAAGGAAATGAGAAAGAGAGTGATGATGTATATGATGCATTAGAAGCCACAACACACAAGCCCCAGACAAATGGAACAGACAAGAATTCCACAATTTCTAAGCCAAGTCTCCTGAAAAATTGGCCATTAATGTCCTCAATCATTGCATACTGTGTTTTCCAACTTCATGACATGGCTTATTCAGAGGTAATTTCAGACTATGTTCCAGCTATGTTATTGACCTGGATATATTCTTTTTCTTCTCTGCTATGTTCAATGTTCTTTCTTAAACAATGCTTTACTTACTAACATATTCTTCAGATTTTCTCATTATGGGCTGTTAGTCCCAGAAGAAATGGAGGGTTAAGTTATACAACTGCAGATGTTGGTGAAGTTCTTGCACTCTCAGGTAGGAATAATCAGTTTCATACTTTTTACTGGGAATTCTGTTGCATCAAAGATGGTTCATTCTAGCCCTTTAAGCATGTCATAGCTTTTGATGCCATGAAGCTAAACTAAAACTCAAGCAGAAGCATTGAGGATATATTTGAATACTTTGGCAACCAGCCTGAGGACGTTGTTCGAGTCTAATCGGGTCCGAATATGGTCAAATAAAGTTTAACCCGCTAACGTTGGGTTTATCATACCCAAATTCTTATTATTGGTCGAGTCCAAAAAAATTTATCAAGCTCGAGTTTGATCAAGCAGACTTGCCGGTTGACTTCAAGTCCAGTTTTTTGCCATCCCTAACTGTGAATACTTGTGTTTCCATGAAATATCACAAGCTAAAGCTAATTTTCATTTTCTTCCTGATTGGCATGCATCTACCAGGCCTTGGACTGCTTCTCTTTCAGCTATTTCTCTACCCTGTTGTTGAGAGAAATGTGGGGCCTGTGATGATATCAAGAGTAGGAGCAGTAAGTTCTTAAATCAACTCGCATAGATTTTCTTGTCTTTGAACTGATATATTGGTATAATCTTTTTCTTCTTCTTTACTTGAAGGTCATTACCATTCCACTGCTGTCTAGTTATACACTTATAGCAATGCTAAAAGGCCTTAGTCTCACTCTAGTTCTTGATTCTGCATCTATACTGAAGAATGCCCTCTCTGTAAGTACATGATTCAACTGAGAAGTTCTTCTCCTTTTTGTGCCACTCGGTTTATAACATAGTGTCCTAATTGTGTTTATGAGAACTATATTTATGTTTATGATTCTCTCAATTATGCAGGTATCAATCACGACAGGATTGTTCCTTCTCCAGAATAGAGCTGTGGTACTCTCAATGTTTCTGATATTTCTGTACTCATATCAGGTATTCTAATTGCTAAATGTTTTGGTTTGCCTGAACAATGGTAGAAACAAGAACAAAGAGGAGCTGCAAATGGGATTTCAATGACATGTCAGTCCTTCTTCAAAGCATTTGGACCAGCTGCAGGTGGCGCTTTGTAAGTATCAGCAAGTTGATTACATGTTTTTTTTCCTGTGAGATTCATATTTTCTGGTCTGTACCAACCCATTTAGAAGTTTTCTCTGAGATTCATAAACAACTTGATTAGATCTTTCCTGAGATGAGTTCATTCAATCATTGCATGTGCACCATATTCTCAGTCTATAATTTGCTCAAATTGTTTCCTTAGTTGACTGTTCTTAAATGTGTTTTACAGCTTTTCATGGGCACAAAAGCGACAGGATGCTTCATTTCTTCCAGGTAGAGAGCATTCTAAGTACCATAGTAAAATTTTGACTTCTTATCAGGATCCTTAGATGCTTTATCTTATTCATTCGTGATGAATGAAGACTGTAACTCGTAATCTTACAGTCCTCCATTGTTGTTTAGAGGAGCTGGGAAGAGTTCTTATTCTCTTTGTTTTGCAGGTGATCAGATGGTGTTCTTCATCCTGAATGTGATTGAGGTGATTGGTCTGCTGACGACCTTTAAGCCATTTCTAACTCTACCTGACGAGAACATTTCATAGCTCAATCCTCAGTTGAATTCCAGGAAGTGTTGTCCTGATTTTGTTGTTGTATCACAATTCAGAAAGATACTGACCACAACTCTGACAAGCAATTCCTGATGCTAGGAAGAGAAAATCCTTGTAACTTTAACCAATTCCTAAAGCATTACTATTGATTTCTTGATGATTCCACCAGATAGTTAAGCTAATCTTATTAATACTGCGTACTTTTAAACCTCCTCAGATCTCATATCTTGGCGAGATTTTTCTGAGATATTGTTGTTATTCATGTTTGTAGATGCTAAAATGTGTTGTTGATAGATAATTATCTGAAAGTTTATCTGAAAGGCTTAATAAGGTAGGTTTTGTCATTGTTTAAACCTTCAACAGAAGGATTTAAACCTTTGGTGTCTTCTTTTCTGACTAATGACTTTCTAAAACTATGCTTACTCCACTTGCATCAGAGAATTTGTATGAATTAGGATGGCAAGGAATCGGACTGGATTCAAATTTTATAAAACCTGGTTTTGGACTTCCAGACTTTTTCTTAAACTTGAAATGAGTTTTTAAATTTCAGATGAGGTTTAGAACGATGTTTCTAAATTTAAAGCTCAACCAATTCAAATTTTATTCATTAATTTTAAACTACATAGTTAATATTTTCACTAAAATAATATTTTCATGCAATTATATAAAATAATATCATTCTAATATATAAATTTAAGAACAATGATCAAAACAACATTACTTTGCAGCGTGTTGAACTTAATCAAGTTTTGGATTGAAATAAAATGGTGTGATGAAAAAGTCTCTCACCTAATTTGCAGAGATGTCAATAGGCTCGGCCGGCAACATGTTGCCTATTGACATCTCTAAAATTAGGTCATAGACTTTTTCATCACACCCGATCCAACCCCGGGCCATGGTGTCTTGTGCCCCGACAAGCTTGGATGGGTTGATTCATGGCCCGGCTTGTCATATATATATTTTTAGAAAATTTACAAAATGACGTTGTTTTTGAAGTAACGATCGGCCTGGCTCGTGACCCGCCAGACCTTGGCCCCCTGATCGGATCGAGCCAACCATGGTCGATCCGTGGCCCGATCAACCAGGGTCAATATCGGGTTGAGCGGGTTTTGACATCTTTACTAATTTGACTCAATTTGTTATCAAACCGACTTAAATTTGATTAATAAAATTTTAATTCACCTATAAGTTAAAAAAATGGATGGTCTAGGTTCAATCCAAAGTCCAAAATTTTTAAACTAACAGATCTCGTTTTGAATTTTTTAAAATTAAAAAATATATATTTGATCGGCTTCGAATAAGCTTTGGCAGTCCAAACTTAATCAAACTTGAACTTGAGTCTAGAGTCTCAAGTTTGATCAAACTTTGGGTCAGCTCTGGACTAAACAGAAATTTTCTCATGCTTGAGTCTGGTATGATCGGTTACTAATTAAGGATAACAATGGGTCTGAGCCCGAGTTTGATTGAGCTTGAGGTAGCTCAATCCTAGCTTGACTCAATTTTAAATAAAAAATAAAAAATAAAAATTGAAGCCAATTTTTGCAAAATGACGTCATCTTTCGCTAAAATGTCATGCTAAACTTGGCCTAGATAGCTCAAGCCCTAGACCGACTAGAGACGTCAATTTTGACTCGACTCGACCTGATTTTGGCCCAAGTTGACCAAGTCACAGGTAGGTCACGAGCTAAAATAGTTCAGCTTAATTTAAAAAATTATAAAATGATTTCATTTTTGTTGTTTCGTAACCCGATCGGCTCGAGCCGGCCCAACCGTGACCCATTCGGCTACAGGTCAGCCTGCGGGCCATCCAACCAAGGTCGGGCTGAGCCAAGAGCAGCTGAGTTCTGCCCGGCCCAGTCCAACTTATTAACATCCCTAAAACTGACCCAAGGTCTGATTTCTTAAAAAATCAGCCCCGATGTTTAGTCAACCAAGGCCTTGCTTGTTAATCTCGGACTGGGCAAAGCAGGCCAGGCTTAAAGGCGATCCTTTTTGCCAATCTTAAACGTTCATGTCATATTCACGTGTATGAAGATGTTAGAAACGACTGAAAGAGGCAACAGAACAACAGGAAAAAAAGGAGGAAATAATTCAGAATATAACATTTAGGCTTTTGATATTGAAATCAAAACATTCCGTTACAATGGAAAGTGATCTGTAGAGGGCAAATTTTGTTTAGTGTTAACAAAAAGAGATTCGGTTGAGAAAGTCTGTGATGAGAAGAGAAAAATGGCAAACCCTAGGAGGAGCAGTAGTAGTAGGTTAGACAATCAATTTCAGGTCCAAAGCCTCTCAGCTCTCTCGTCTGTCAAACACTTCTTGAGGAAGCCCCATGCTTTCCCTTTGTTGCTCGCTTTATTACTTTTCCTGACTTGGGTCTCTCTCAGGCTTCAACACTCTTCAAAGCTCTCATCTTCCGGTTCACTTTATAGACTCCAAGAGGGCAATTGGAGCAAAGAAGAAGACTTGATGGCCAATTTGATCAGATTCCCACGTGGTTCTTCCGTTTCTCCTATCACTAAGGACAACCGTGGCTGGCTTCTCAATCCTGTCTCACTTGCCCTCGAATATGGCATTAAAGGTTACTGTTTTTTTTTTCATATTTAAAGGTTTAGCAATTGTTTTGGATCTTGGCTTAGGGTTGATTCCTTTGATATGATTGCTTAAAGGCGACTTCGTTGTCTGTCTCCTGAATTTTCCATCTTTAAAACGAATCTTATGAGTTGGGAATTGGGGCTTGATTACTGTGTTCATTGGTATTTTCTTTTGTGACCTTCTGAGTAAGATTTTGGTTCTGTACTGTTAGTATTCCGCAAAATAAGGAATCTTCTTGAGTTAACTTTGGAGCTATTTGATGTCTATGTTCATATATCTTGGTTTATGTACAGGCGGGGCAACGTCTTGTTCTTCAGTTCATGTTGGTGAAATACGACCTGGCGCTGTGAGGGGAAATCACAGGCACCATGATTGTAACGAGACTTTTGTCATTTGGGGTGCCAAAACGTTATTTAGGGTATCTTCTCTGTTCCTTTATTTAGGACAATCTTCTTCTAAATATTGCCAAAAAAAAAAGCAACTTGTCAGAAGTTCAAAAGTTGAATTATATGCCTAGTAGTTTCATATAGATGTTTGATGTTCAATTGTTTCGAATAGCTTCAGCAATTCGCCATGAAAACTGCTTCTTTTTTGAGTTGCAAAGGTTTTTCCTTTGATCGTTATAGCTAGCGGGCTTTCTTGCTATTAGAAATTATCTTTTGGTCACAGTTTCAGAGAACATAGATTCCTGTGGTACAGAGAATCCTCTGTATCAAAATGTGCCAGGAAACAGTCCCTGTGCTTCAGTTTTGAGCAAACTTGCTAAAGTTCACACTATTCTTCTATTTCCTGACATGCATTGCTTTTCTACAGTTCAACCCACTTTCTGTTAACAGGTAGACTGATGTTCAATGATGCCAATGCCGAAAAGATGCATAAAAATAAGAGTTTTTTTATTTCGAACTTCTGACAATCGGACTGACGCTGAATAAATTAAAGATTTTGAAATGAAAACGACCCAGTTATTGGTTACAGATTGAGATTCTTGACATTCTTGTGCAACTTGTCTATGCTCATTTCATGTAATTGATGAATTGCAGCTGGAGAACAATCAAATAGTCGATACAGGTTATGCAGAAGTTACCATTGGTGCAGATCAAGTTGCTGTTGCAGCTAGTCCAAGTGGAACAGCCCATGCTTTAGTGAATGTG
>JAOSBL010000210.1:1577585-1609392 GCA_027568915.1 Erythroxylum roraimae
TCAGTTGTCACCATGGTAATATTCCTTGCACAACATATCCCCATTTATCCAATCAATAAACAACAGATATTTGCCACTTGGTGCATTATAATCTCTTTAAGCTCTTTTTCCTTGCATCCATTTTCTTCTTGTCCACCATCATTTGTTTAGCTGGCCCACCTTCCTTCTTCTGGGTACTAGTCACCGGAAGTATTGGTACTGATCCGGTAACCCCTAGCTCAGACATTGGTGCTACTGCAGTTGCTTGGTCCTGACTGTTACCTCCCTTAGGGGCTGCCGTACATGGGGCCAATGGGGATGATAATGGCACCACTGCACTCTTCTGGTCACTACATGGAACCGAAGCATTACTGTGCTCAACATTGAGAGCCGTTGTTGACTCCGAGATAGCTCCTGACTTGAACTTTGGTTTTGTCTTAGCATGGATTCCAGTGTATAACCTGCAGGTGAGTTTCGAAGCATTATAAAGAGTTAAAAGTACAGTTATTTATGCTTACATGAATAAGTTAGGACAAATTTCTATAATCTCTGTAAAGCTCATCTTTTCTAACTTCTACTAGGATCAGTAGTCGCAAATGCAAAGACGCACACAGAAGAGAGAGAGAAGGTACTTTGAACCCTTTTCGGTCCTTAGGTACCCTTCAATTTTATTTGGCAAGAGTTATAAACTCTCATTCTCCAGAACTTGATTCTTACAAGTGCCATTACCTATCCTAGAACTGTTGGCGTGGCAACAAAAATTGCAATATATAGTATCAACACCCAAATGCAATTATTAGTTTTTTTAGATAGTTCTCTTAAGTATTGCCATCTACATCATGTGTAAGGTTCAATTAATACATTCACTTCAACATAAAGCAAAATTGAAATTATGTATATTTGGCTTTACCTGGCATGCCGGGCATATTCGTCATAATTTTCAAGCAGCATCTTGCCAGCCTGTTCATTCAAAGCTGACTCCGGAAATGGTTCAATCAGTAAGCACCTGACTACCTGTCATAACCAAGTTCAATGCCAGCACAAATTACTGCTAAACAAATGCCAAAATAGCTTAAATTTCATCAAATTGGCAAATCAAGAAGCAGCTTCTGTCCCTTACAAAATAATGAAAATGTAAAAAGAGCTTACAATGAGGACATGTCGTAGCCCAAGACTTGGATTCCAATCCTTTTTTAATGTATTGACACATATCTCACCATTGGTTGCAATGTTTGGATGGAAAATCTTAGTCATGAAATACCCTGAATAGATAATGCCAAGGATTCAATAACTTGTAAGTAAATTATAATGAAACTTAAACATTTTAAGGCATCATCAAAATGAACAATGCATGATTTAGAGCAGCCCACCACAACTCTTTATGACTCTGCATTTGAACCAAGCTCATGACAACTAGATGACAAAAATTTCAAAGTGGAAGCAATTAATACTGGTATCCATCCACAAACCTTTAGGGGGAGAATGAGGAAAGTCACGAGACAGCAACAGCTGCATGCGGAACAAACCATTTTCATATGGAGTACCAGCTGCAAGTCCAGGAATCTTATGTGAGGGGAAATCTTAAAGATAAAAATCTAGAAAAGTTTCATATATAATAGAATGAAAGGATGTCCTGCCTGGGCCTTCAATATCAGCATATATTGTTGAAAAGTCATCATCATTCACTCCAACTTTAATGCCTTCAGGTGGGGATTCATCAAGATTCTTCAATTCCTTTGCAAGCTGCTTTACTACATTGGGTGGAAGATTTTCGTTTGTTGCCTTAAAGGGCAAACATTGTGAAAAGTTGTAAGATGTGTGATCAGTGAACAGTTGAAAGTTCATATGGTCATATGCATAATGTTAAGCATTGAGTGACGTTCTTCAGCCTTGAAATGCAAAATGCTCATCCTAAATCTTAAATGCTTCCAATATATATCTATCCGAGCTTTTCGCTGTCATGTTGGTCAGTTTGAATTCCTAAAAGCACTTCCGTAATGCAAAATTTATTCAAATTACACAGAAAAACCTGACTTTCCAACCACATCACATTATGGACGTGGGATTACAGTCATTTTATTTCTTAGCAAGATCTTAATATACCATAGCATTTCTTGGCTAACAATTATCAACAGCTAATTTATCAATCCTTGATCACCTTGACAAGGCATTTAACTTCAACTGAATAAATTAAGATAGATGCAGAGACAAAGAAGGAGACAGAGGGAATCACACAAATGAAGATGGATTACCATATCCACAAAAAGAAGGAATTAGCAAAAAAACGTTGTTGCTTTTATTGTTGAGAAATCAGAACTTATTGGTGATCTGTCACAATCTTCTCTGACCTTGCTGCTGGAGAGGAATGAATCAATAAAGCCCCTAAGAAAATGGCCACTAAAAGATATCAGAAATCACTTAATAAATATAGTGATCGCAGCATCTGTGCAATTGATTATTTCAAAAAATTAAATGTAGCATGCAATGAAGTTGAAAAAACAAATAGATAAGATCAGAATTGAAACAAATAATCAGAATTTGGACATCTAAGCCAAAGGGTATCATGATCCAGTATATCTACAATATCCAGAAAAAAACCATTCTCAACAGATAGACAGGGAAAGTATAAAAGGCCAACAACTTTGATGCCTCTAAACACAAATTATGATTAGGTTCTTGAAGGAATTCAAAACAATGAAAACAAGAGGTCACTTTGCTTCATCTAACATCCTTAACTTCAGATGTAGAAACACCACACAAAAGCTAGTAATATTCACACAAGCTAACATTCATCTCTACATTTTGGCTTGACTTAGCTCCCACAGCACAAATGTGAAGATAGTGATTAATGCACTTCTGCTACCAAGTCCAAGTGAAAACCTAAAATAAGCACAATACTTATTACTGGAGAGTTTTGAAACGAGCAAATCCAAGAACATTTTATGAGTTGATGTTAGAGGAAGACATGAAAGAGAAAAATCACTCCTGATGCAACAACATGGTAATAACAGAAAGTCCACCCAGCCCTTTCAGAGTGAAATGTGCTCTTAACTTATGTCAAAGAATTAGGTTTCAGTGTTCCCACCATTTCTTTTCTGGACCAATCTTTCCCTTCATAAAACTGTTATACATTTTAAAGCCTAAGGCATTATCACTCGAAGCTCAATTTCTGCCAACTTTTGATAGAACTCCAAACAGTATTTTACAATATTTGGTCTATTAAATATGCATTTTAGTGGTCTTCACTCTATAAAGGAGTTACAGCAGTCATGAATGACATGCAGCTTCTGCGGCTCAACATCTACATAAAATTTATAAGCAGTTAAATTTTGGGGAATGCCAGTAACAACAAATACTTATACGCGTAGGAAATGTTTTAACAGAAACATTCACAAAGTTATGTAACTATTTTGATTGTTTGATCAAAATATGAGATGATAAGCAGTAGGATACACATTCTTCTACACTAAAGTACCAAAAGAAAGAATAAGCAAAAGAGATTTACAATTATATACTTGAACTAAATTCGAGGAAATGCAAACTGCATGCTGGTGTAAATAAGTTTTCAGGTTTTTCTAAGCTTAGAATTTAAACCATTCTAAATTTACATATCGCCATCTAATAGTCAAAAAAGTCAAAAGTTCTAACACTTTCTTATCTAGTTTCCCTCAATACCAAATCATCAAGATTCCACCTTTCATACACTAATTCTACCAAGTAGTCCAACTTCTTACAAACTCTTCCACCATATAGGGCAATTAGGAAGTACTTGGTTTATCAAGTTGGTAACCGAACAGAACGAAGTTTGTATCATACATTGTTTCAAACATTATTTCAAACATTACCTATGAAGAGAAAAACAGGTCTGAAATCAGATCCAAGTATCCAGCAACTATAACAACTCGCTGATTCGGGTTCTAAGGCAATCCCAAAAGTCTTGAAACCATTGTCCAACAGAGAACCACAAGAAATTTAAAAAAAAAAAGAAAAAAAAGAGACTATCAAAACAAAAGGAAATAAAAACTATTCTTTTATTTCGAATATTAGAAATAAAAACTATTCTTTGGACCTAATATAATAAATATCCAGCTAACTGGCACTTATCCACCAACAAGAACATGAAGAAGATTAACAAATACAGAATCTCTAAGCGCATAAACTCAACAAAGCAACCACACTGCCATTGATCATGAAGCTACGAAAAGAACCATAATTTCGGATACAGAATACAAAACAATGAAAAACCCTTTATACCAAATTCTGGCGAAAGCAAAACCCATAAAGTTCCCAAAACTCAAGAACCTAAAACTTCCATTTTTGTCCAAGAAAACAACAAAATTCACCCATAGTCAGGCATCAAACAAACACCACCAATAATCAAAACAGATAGAAAAGAGAATCGAGTCAACAGAACATTGTTACAACCACATTACTTCTCAATGCATCAATCGACTGCTAAATAAAACCCCACCAAAATAAAAACAAGAAATAAGATGACCCGGATGAGAAAAAGACCTTATCTTTCTCTTCTTCTTCTTCTTCTCCACAGAATGGAAGAAGAAACAAGACAGTAACGTAATCGCAATAATGCAAGAGATTATAATGCAACACCCACAAGCTCACTGAAAAGCGATCTCTTCTTGGAATGATTGATTAGCTGATTATGAGGAGAGAGATGTTTCTTATTTTATTAGAAAAAAATGAAAAAATTTTAACTTTTTATTACAAATTTAATAAATATTAATTTCATAACAATTTTGAATTTTGAACGACGTGTCGGAATCCTAAGTTCTCAGGATTTATAGACGTTGGGTAGTTGGACCTTCCGCGCATTCTTGTGGAGCGTGATAAGCAACAGCCAATCAAAACGCTCCGTTTAACTCGCACAAGAAGTACACGCGTGAAAAACCATGTTATGTTTTTGTGCTATTTAACCTTCCACTAACGCTGACTGGGCCTACGTTGCCTCACAACTGTCAATCGCGTCTGTTACATTATTGGTTTTGATTTTTTTAAAAAAAGAAAAAATATCAGAATGTAATTGACGAAACAAGCCCTCGGCTTTGGTTTTATTACATACCCCTGCCTCCAATAAGAGTAGGGATGACAATAATAAGGACAGACCGCCTATCGTCTCGGTCCCTGAGCATGGCAATCCCTTTTTTTGGGTTTGGATTGAATAATTTCAAGCTCATCTCAATCTAAAATGATTATGTTTTAGAGGAAGGTGATGGATGAGAGAGTACACGATGGCAAAACTGTAATTTGAGAAATAGAAGATGGGCGAAATAGCAAACTTCAAGGGTTAGGTGAGGTACTGTATCTTGTCGGAAGTGGAGCCCACTTTCGAAACTATTTTCCTATTTTTATTTCCTTTTTTCTTTTGGTAATTATTCCCGCTGAATTTATACATATATGATATATGTATGATTCGGTGACCGTTAAAAGTTAGCCGTTGTTATTTGAATTTTCGATTTTCAATTAGTGCATTTGAACCACTTAATGAGAAGTTAATTATATTCTATTCTTATAATTTGATGTTTTTAATATTATATTTTTTATGATTATTATTTTTATAATACTATAATAAAACATAAAATTTTAATACTACATTATTTTAAGTAAAATTAAAAATAATAAAAAATTGAATGAAAACTAAATAATATCGTAGAGATAAGTGATATTTTGCTAAATATAAAGATTAAAAAATAAAAATCTATGAAAAAATTATAAGTTTAGGAATCTTGAAATATTTAACTCTTTAAAGAATCTTAAAAATTAAACCGATTCAATCGATTTAACAGTAAAAACTTTGAACCGATCAACTTTTCGGTTCGATTTAGTTTAATAATATTAATTATTAAAAATCGATCATTTTATTAATCAATCGGTCAATTTTTATAAACTAATAAATTTTTATAAACTAAAATAAACCGATTAATTTTCATTTAATAGTCTCTTTTTTAATTAAATTTTAAAATTTATGATGGATAAATGTAATCTTTTTAAATTATTTAATTTTATTCAATCTTTAACTGATTTTATAATGGTTTAATACCGGTTGAACTTTTTAAACCTTAACATTTTTATTAGATTGTTAATGTAATTATGGAGAGTTGCTATTTATAATTAGTAAGAAACAAAGCATGGATGTGGGGTTATTATGTAAGCTTTTTGAGTGGTTAGTATGTTTTTCTCAATCATTGGAGCATATACCTAACAAAAGCAACATATAGTCTACCTACCTAATGAACAAACAAACAACATATTCCTCCACCAAAGTGCACACATCTCAAGTTGACATAGTTGCATACTCTTTTCCTTCTTTGGTCCTTCTATTTTTATTAAATATAAAGCTACCTTACTTTGTGATTGTTTGGATTTTCCTTCATCTTAATACATTAAGAGCAAAATTTAGGTTAGGTCGGGCTTGCTATCTCGAGCTGGGCATGAGCCCTAACAAAAGCTACCTATGCTTGAGCTCGATCTATTGACATTCATAACACCAAGCATGACAATGAATTAGCTCGAGTCAGGTTTAGTTAGAGTTGAGCCTAACTTAAACTTCTATTTTCAAGCATAAGTTCGCTTGAAGTCTGAGCAAATATGAGCCTTCAAGTACGTTTAAATTTATTTTGTTAATTTTAAAATTTAAACTAATATTATTTTTATGAAAATTTTAATCTAGCACGATCAACAATTCGAGTTGGAATCCCAAAATTAAAAAAAAAGGTCAGCTCAAAGTTTGACTAACGCGAGCTAGACTCCCATTAATTTCGGATTGGACAGAGTCGGGCCTCGCTGAACTAAGCTCTTTTTGCCATAATTAACTCGGACTGGATCTATTTACTTTTAGGCAAGCCCGCCTATATTGTCAAGCCCAGTCAACTTGTACATTTGGAACTGAAGGTGAAAATTGGTGTGTGGTTAAGTGCGTGCGGACTATGAAGCTGCACGTGGTGTGGGCGTGGTAGGTAACAAGAAACTCGAAGAAACGAAAAGCTGTTAGGCTGTGTGGTCTTTAAAATGCTATGCGTTAGGTACCAAGAACTGCCACACACTCAACTTAAAAAGCTCCGTCAAAGCAGCTGCTGATCATCCGGTGGACCATTGCCTGAGCTCGGAGGGGAGATGGCAGATCAAGCTCAAGTTCAAGCTCAACCTCAGAGTGAAAGGAGGAAGATGAAGATACTCTGCCTCCATGGGTTCAGAACCAGTGGAAGTTTTCTCAAGAAGCAAATTAGCAAGTGGGATCCTTCTATTTTTGCTCATTTTGACATGGTAAGACATCACACTTTCATTTGTTTTTAGTTTATAAAGTCTAGGAAATGCTCGGACCAGTTAGGAATAAGATTACGTACTATACGAAATTTCACGCGTATTAGTGACATTTTCATTAAATTGTTATTGTTGTTATTGTTGTTAATAATTACAAAATATAATCGTCTCAATTGAGTTAATTAGGCCTGGATTAGATTCAATTTTTTTTTATTTCCAACATTTCAAAACTTGGTTCAAGCCTAAACTCGGACTACTCAGTCTAACTATGACCAAAACCTGAAAATTTAATTAAAACATCCTTTTTAAGTAAAAACAGTGTCGTTTTAAATTTTTAAATTAAAAAATATATATTTAGCAAACCTAAATAAACTCTGGGCTGTCTAAGCCCAATCAAGTTCAGACTTAGGCCCAGAGTTTTAAACCTGATCAAGTTTTGGGTTGAGTTGATTTGAAGGTAGATTTTCTGTTCGACTCATTGTCAAGCCTAGTAAAATCCGGCTAATAGATCTTATAATTACGAAAGAATTAAGAAGTAAAAATGTTGGTAATTAATTTTAATTACTCGTATTAATATAATAATCTTATGATTAAGTAATAGGATTCTTTCAAAATGAAAATTTTTATATGGAATATAGTAAGGGAAGAAATCTTTATAAATTAATATATGATAAATTAATAATTTTATTATATATTTTTATTTGAATTAATAGGTTAAAATCAATAATCTCCATAAATAATTGAAATCACATTTTTCATAATTTTTATGTAAGTGTATGATCCAATTTATAACACAATTTTATATTTTACTAAAATTACAATATGTAGATAATCATTTACCATTTTTTAAAATATATCTATTATAATATATTTTTGAAATTTTAAATGGAGATGATCTCATCTATGATTTTTATAAAACTTAAAATTTTAATATTTTTGGAACATAACAAAAAAATATTATAATGTTATTGAAGACTATGTATTTGTTTATGTAAGAATCATATTTATATATAATTAATACATTAATAAATTACTATAATTGACAAATAATGTACTTTTTGTCAATATTTGATGTATACTATTTATTTGATTAAATTCATATCTAATTAGTAAATTTGGTAAATACAACAAACTTGTAGTATATTATTGATTGAGCTTGTCGTATATAACCTACCTAGTGCAGAGTACCCGATTGACGTGATTTGCAGGCTATTGCGTTAATCCGGAGATTTATCTAGTGTGCATCCAAAAGATAGGACTGCGGGTTTCTCCGTTAAAAAAAAGTTAATGAAATTGTAAATACAATCTAAAAATTAGCTAATTGTTAATTGATTAAAACCTTTTTTTAACAATATGTTATTATAAATTTCCATTTTTAATTTATTGATATTTATTATATAATAAAAATAGACTAGTTTTCACTCCCCTTGTAACTTTATACTAAATGCTATTTGGTCTATTATACATGATTTTCTTATGTTATAATAGAAAAATAGACTGTTTCTAGACGTGACATTTGAGGCCCGGCCTGACCTGAGGCCCGACCTATCCTGATGCCCGACACTATTAACAAAATGACTTCGTTTTATAAAAAAAGAAGTCATTTTTTATTTTTAAATTAAAAATAAAAAAAAAAGTGTCAGATAGTGAACCTATTTATCATCCTTTACTATTTATGCTCTACGAAACTAGAGTATTTTTTTTTTTTTTTTACTGACACACTTTGAACACAGGATTTCGCAGATGGGATCTTTCCTGCTTCAGGCAAATCTGACATTGAAGGCATCTTCCCTCCACCATACTTTGAGTGGTTCCAGTTCAACAAGGTACAATTGCTCAAAAGAGTCTTGTGTAATCATTGTAATTAGGACTAATAACAGGACAGGTCGGATTCGAGTCTTAAAATTTTCCAAATTTGATCTCTAATAACCCAAGTAAGAATTTGAGGCATGTCAAGTTCAAACCGGAGACCGAACTTGATTGAATATGTATACTAAAATTTGAATCCAGGTCGAATCCGACTACTAATTTGTCATCTCTAACTATACTACAAGTCGTTGGTCTCGTGTTGATAAAAAGAAGTAACATTTTTCTAGAGATGAAAGTGAAAAACAGAGTCCTGCAAACTGTTCTGTGAATAACCTTGAAATGTTTAATCAGGAGTTCACAGAGTACACAAACCTGGAAGAATGTATCTCTCACCTTTGTGAATACATCACCAGGAAAGGCCCTTTCGATGGTTTGCTTGGCTTCTCTCAGGTATGTATCAGAAACTTTGTTCAAACTCTTTGAACCAGTCATGTTCTACCTGAAATTTCTGTTCAAACATAGTAAGTTTGACAAAATCCTCTTTATTTTTGTTCAGGGTGCAACACTCTCAGCTCTTTTGCTTGGGTACCAATCTCAGGTTCAGCTTCCATGTTACTACTCTGCATTCCCTGACAACAAAATCGGGACCTTTCCTTTTTATTTTACCTGTTTTTTTGTTTCAATCTGGTGGAACAGGGGAAAGTGTTGAAGGAACATCCACCCATCAAGTTTTTTATATCAATATCCGGTTCAAAGTTCAGAGATCCAACCATATGTGACATTGCATACAAAGACACCATTAAAGCTAAGTCAGTTCACTTCATAGGTGAAAAGGATTGGCTGAAATTACCATCAGAGGATCTTGCAACTGCATTTGACAGGCCTCTCATTATCAGACACCCTCAAGGCCACACTGTCCCAAGACTTGGTAAGTTCTTCAGGTTTTATATTCTCCTGACATGAATGAACACTAGACATGGAACTGAGGGACTGAATTACTGATGTGTGTGAGCAGATGAAACAGCCACCAAGCAGCTACTTTCTTGGGTTTCAGATATCCTCTCTGGTGATGAGAATGGAGTTTCAGAAGGAGTTCAAGTGGAAGAGGAGAAAGTACCAGGATTGGCCTGTCAAGTGAAGAAGAATGCATTGGAGTCAGAAGTAAAGATAACAACTGAGGCTGTTGAAGCCTGAAGATTATCTAAAGATGAGATGAGAAAAAACAAAATTAGCCTACTCTATGTTGATCTATAATATGGATTTGAATGTATAATTCTCATAAGTAAGAATATTTGAAATACGTATTTATTTAAAACTTAATTGAGTATAAATGTTTTATTTTACATGTCTCGCTAATTTAATAAAATGTTATTTTTATCGATTTTAAGATTTTTTTATTTTATTAAATGACTTTGTTTTTATTAATTTAATAAAATATATATTATTTTTATTAATTGAATCAGGTTAATTTATGAAACTTGAGCTTAGACCTAATTGTAAGTTTAAAAAAACAAAATTTTTAATTATAAATTCAATCAAATTAAATTTTATTTATTAAATTTAGATCAAGTCTGACTCCAAATGGCTTTACACCATAATCAAGTTATGGACGTAATGGTAGTATTAAATTATAAATCCTATAGAAAAAGTAACGAAATAAACTCAACTGATTCGATCAGTTAAACCGTAAAAATCTTAAATTAGTCGATTTTTAATTTTTTTGTTTAATTCGATTTTTGTAAGTTAATAAGTTCTTATAAACTAAAATAAATCAATTAATTTTTATTTAATAATATATTTTTTAATTAAACTTTAAATTCTTCAATAAGTAAAGTCAATCTCTTTCAATTATATTTCAAATTCTTTAATTTTTTTATATTTAGCTAGTTTTTATGATAGTCTAATACTGATTGAACTTTTTAAACTTTAACTATCTTGTTTTATTGGTTTAACTTTCGATTCGATTTTTAAAAAATGGTTAGGATCACTAAGAACTCGATTGACTGTTCCAAGTCGTCTCGAATTCGACGTTTCATCGCTTTTTTGACGTGGGTTTTCTTTGTTTGTCACTTTACTAAGCATGATAATGAGTTAGGTCAAATTATGTCTGTCCAGGCCTAAGCCCAACCTGAACTTTAGTTTCGAGCCTAAGCTTGACCTGAAGTCTGATCAAGTCTAAACCTTCAAGCCTGAGTTGGTGCTCAATTAATTTTTTTTACTTTTAAAATTCAAAACAATGTCATTTTTTGTGAAAATTTTTGATTTCATGTCCGACCGGATCGGTCAGTTTGAGTTTTAATTCCAAGATTAAAAAGCTCAAGACTGACTCATAGGCTTGTTTTGATTGGCCCTCTCATGGCCCATAGGGCCACGACCCTGATCATCTAATCCGTGGTAGGGCCGAGTCGGGCTAGGAGCAGCCTGGTGTCAACCCAGCCCATTAATATTCCTAAAAACAGTGGAAGCTTTCTCATAAAGCAAATTGGCAAGTGGGATCCTGCTATTTTGCCCATTTTGACATGGTAAGATAACACACTTTCATTTGTTTTTAGTGTATAGAAATTAAGAATGACAAAACTTATCCGCCCTCAGCTCTAAATCGATATGTCTAGCCCAAGTTACCTGGGCTTTGGGTTAGGTTTGATTTTTTTTATTTTCAAATTTTCAGGATACGGGCTTGAGCTCCTAGAATTTCCTAGTTTGACTCGGACTAGAATTTGAATTTTTAAGTGAAACGACAACATTTTTAGTTTTAAAATTTTAAAAAAATATATATTAGCCTATCCAAATAAACTTTGGGCTGTCTAAGCTCTATCAAGTTCAGGCTCAAGCTTAAATTTCAGAACAGATCAAGTTTTAGGTTGAGCAAACCCGATGATAGATTTTCGAGTTATCTTATACTTATTACCAAGCTTAATAGAAATTGAATATTCAATCTTATAATTACAATATAATTAAGAAGTAAAATATTCGGAAGTAATTTTATTCATATTAGTATAATAAAACAATAACAATTCAATGAAAGTGTCACTAATATGTGAAGTCTAGAAAGATTCAATAATACGCAACTTTATTCTTAATTAGTAGAAAAGTTGTTTCTCGTATCAGCATAATAATCTCGTGATTAAGTAATGGAAATCTCTCAAAATGTAAAATTTTATCCGCAAATACCAATGTCTTTCCACTTAATATTTGATTTGACTCTTGCTAATATGTGTATATGTGGAATATTGTAAGGAAGAAATCTTTATAAATTAATAATTTGTATTATATATTTTTATTTGAATTAAAATAAAAAATCTCCATAAATAATTAAAATCACTTTTTCATAATTTTTATGTAAGTGTATGATCCCATTTATAACACAATTTTATATTTTACTAAAATTACAATATGTAGATAATACATCAATAAATTACTATAATTGACAGATAATTTAACTTTTTGTCAATATTTGATGTATTCTATTTATTATGGATGACAAATGTGGGCTGCCCCGGCCTAACGAGAAGGTACAAAATGACGTCAATTTTTTTAAAAATATATTAAAGTTATGCAGGGCTGACCCGCCCCCCTGTGGTCTGTTGGCTGAGGGCAGGCCACGGACCGGTCAACCCGTGGGTCGGGCCGTCGGTTCATTGCCATCTCTACTATTTATTTAACTAAATTCATTTCCAATTAACAAAATTAGTAATATACAACAAACTTGTAATATTTGATAATTAAATTGTAAATACAGTATTAAAATTAGCTAATTAATTTGTTATTATAAATTTCCAATTTTTTAATTTACAGAGATTTATTATATAATAAAAATAGACTATTTATGCTCCATGAAACTAGAGTATGAATTTATTTATTTTTTGTACTGACACACTTTGAACACATGATTTCCCAGATGGGGACTTACCTGCTTCAGGAAAATCTGATCTTGAAGGCTTCTTCCCTCCACCATACTTTGAGTGGTTCCAGTATAACAAGGTACACTTGCTCATAAGATTCTTATGTAATCATTGTAATGAGGATTAATAATAAGTCAGGTCGGGTTAAGTCTTAAAATTATCCAAATTTGATCTTAGATAACCTAAGTATCTGCGAATTTGAGTAATGTCAAGTTCAAACCGGAGACCAAACTTGATTGCGGGTCGAATCCGAGCTAATTTGTCATCTCTAACTCTACATCTTTTTGGTCTCATATTGATAAAAAGAGTAACGTTTTTCTAGAGATGAAAGTAAAAAAACAGAGTCCTGCAAACTGTTCTGTCAATAACCTTGAAATGTTTAGTCAGGAGTTCACAGCGCACACAAACCTGGAAGAATGTATCTCTCACCTTTGTGAATACATCACCAGTAAAGGCCCTTTTATAGTTTGCTTGGCTTCTCTCAGGTATGTATCAGAAACTTTGATATTCATACTCTTTGAACCAGTCATGTTCTACCTGAAATTACTGTTCATAGTAAATTTGACAAATCCGTTTGTTCAGGGTGCAACACTCTCAGTTCTTTTGCTTGGGTATCAATCTCAGGTTCAGCTTCCATGTTATTACTCTGCATTCCCTGACAACAAAATCAGGAACTTTCCCTTTTCTTTTACCTGTTTTTTTGTATCAATCTGGTGGAGCAGGGGAAAGTGTTGAAGGAACATCCACCTATCAAGTTTGTTGTGTCAATAGCAGGTACAAAGTTCAGAGATCCAAGCATATGTGACATTGCATAAAAGACACCATTAAAACCAAGTCAGTTCACTTTATAGGTGAAAAGGATTGGCTGAAATTACCTTTAGAGGACCTTGCAACTGCATTTGACAGGCCTCTCATTATCAGACACCCCCAAGGCCACACTGTCCCAAGACTTAGTAAGTTCTTCAGGTTTTATATTCTCCTGACATGAATGAACACTAGACATTGAACTGAGGGACTGAATTACAAATGTGTATGAGCAGATGAAACAGCCACCAAGCAGCTACTTTCTTGGTTTCAGAGATCCTATCTGGCGATGAAAATGGAGTTTCAGAAGGAGTTCAAGTGGAAGAGGAGAAAGTATCAGGAGTGGCCTGCAAAATGAAGAACAATGCATTGCACTCAGAAGTAAAGATAACAACTGAGGCTGTTCAAGCCTAAAGATTATCCAAAGTTGGACATGAGAAAAACCAAAATTAGCCCACTCTGTGTTTGTGGGGATTGATCTATTTTAGGAAAAAAAAAACCTCTCTATTAAATACGGATAAGGTTGCATTAGGTTTGAACTATTTTTTAGCTTACAAATTATTTAAAATTTCATCTAAGTTTAAAAGTGTTATTTTATCTCACTCATTCAACAAAACTTCATTTTTATCAATTTTAGGTTTTTTATTTTATTTCACCTATTTAACAAAATGATTTTATTTTATTAATTTAATAAAATATTATTATTTTTATCAATCGAATCTATTTAATTATAAAATTTGAGCTTATATTTAGTTCTAAAATTTTTAATTCTAAATTTCAATAAATTTTATTTATTCACTTTGAATCAAGCGAAGCATTCCAAGCTAATCTTCTGCAATTATATTTGTTAAACACTTCAAATGTCTTTAAAATAAAACAACAACACTCAATAAAAATCTCATTAAAACGTAAGGTTTGGAAAGATCCAATAATACGCAACCTTACCCTTATTAGATAGATCGGTTGTTTCCGAATTATCCATATGTAATGCAAAATAATAATAGTACAAAATATAAATAAATAAGTTTAAATAAAATATAAAAATATGTAATGTAGTACATAACACAAACATACAAAACATGGTTACGATTAACCATAAAAGATAAAATAAATAAATAAATATACCAACTAGAGAAAAGACAAGTATAAGAGTAAATCAAACCAACCAATATAAGAAAGTAATTAGACTAAGTAAAAAATTGATTAGGCTAAAAAAACAAGAAGGAAGTACCATATAATCCAAAAAATAAAGCTAACTATAAAATGAAAAACTTGAAAGAAAAAATTTAAAATATTTAAGAAAATGATAAAGACCTGTCTAAGTGAGATCCTTTATTAGTATCCTAGTACGTTAAAATTTTTGTATTGCGTCATGTCCTCGGTAAGTTCCAATAAAACTATATCATTCTTAATTACTTCTCCCGATTTTTCTTAAGCTTTTTTTTCTTATAATTTTTAAGTATTATTTTCTCGTATATTCTTATTAGAGTCTCAGGGTTTTTTTAATATATTTGAATTACATAAGTCTTGTTTATCTTAATTTATCATTATCACCGGCCACCTTTACTCCAAATGTCTTTAAACCATAATCAGGACATAATGATATATCAAATTATAAATCATAATAGGAAAAGTAAAGACGTTGGTTCTCCAGGATTTTGGGAAGGAAGTTAGAACATGAGACAACCGAAGAGCCTGTCTATGCCTTCCAAACAGGACAACATATAAATTGGAGAGTTTTAAGAGAGAGAAACTCTCTTTGATTCTTCAATTTCTAGAAAGAGAAAATTTGTATCAATTAAGGTTAAAATAGTAATTTAGATTCTAACGTTTATGCTAAAATTTAAGTTGGATCCTAGTATTCTGGAACGTTCAAGTTGAACCCTAAAGTTTGCAAAATAATAATTTTTTTATTTTAAAATTTGTCCATTTAAACAGATAAACTCTCTGCAAAATCTCCTTCATCTTTTGATGCCTTGGAACTTGGAAATGACAGTTGTGTGGGACCCTGATTCTGGTGACAAGGGAAGTTGGTGAAACATTTTCTGATATGGTAAATTCAGGCAGATTTGGCGTGGACGAGGCTATTAGGTGTTGCCATGATTGCTTGTCTGCATTCTCTACTGCCTCTTCTACTGGCATTCGGCATGGAGATATCAGACCAGAAAATGTCATTTTGTGCTCATTGGTTGGCATGCTATTCATGAAGATAGGGATTGCCCTACAATGAATCTTCAATTTCAATCGACATATGCACTGCAGGAGGGGAAGTTGTGCTTGGCTTCAGATGCAGAGAGCTTAGTTTATATGCTTTTTTTTTTTCATGTGGGGGGTCTTTGCCTGACTTAGCTTCAGTCTAGGGGGTACTTCAATGGAGAGAGGTCTCCTGGTCTATGAGGTTGAATCAACAGAAACTTGGTGATGTATCAACTGTATTAAAAGCATTTGCAGACTATGTGGATAGCCTATGTGGTGCTCCATATCCTATTGATTACGTGTTGGGATGTTACTGCTTTACTGCTGTCTTTACACACAAAGACTGATCAAGATTGTTATTTTGCAGATATTATGGAATGCAGAAAAGTAAAGAACACCAAGAATTTTTACTTGATTCGATCGCCTCAATCCTATCTACATCTAAGGTTCCCACTTTCAGTGGTTTCAACTAGTATGGAAGAAGCTGAAACAAAGTTTACACAGTTTGAGTAATTGTTCATAATCGCTTGCAAGAGTCTCCAACTCTCCTAGTACTCACTGGTAAGTACTCTAGTACACTCTCAAACTTTTTCCACTCTTAATCTTACACTTTCATATATTGAATACCTTGAAAAATGAAAATACAATATCTGTGTATCTGTCATGTCTGATGCTTGAATTGTTTCTTTTATAGACAAAAAATGGAGTTGCTCTTCGGATGAGTTTGCATGGACCAGACGAATGCTACGTGCCCCCCACGTGAGTTATTAATGAGTCATCCTCTACTGTGTGTTTTGTATGTCTGAAGCCAGACGAATGCCATGTGCCTTTCACGTGAGTTATTAATGAGTCATCCTCTGCTGTGTGTTTTGTATGTCTGAAGCCAGACGAATACCATGTGCCCCCCACGTGAGTTATTAATGAGTCATTCTCTGTTGTGTTTTGATGTGCGTCTCACGTGGGTTCGTCTGAAGCTAACTCATTATGTCTTCGTCAGTGACGAAGCTAGAAATTTAAGATAAGAGGGTCCAAATATTTAATTTTTTAAATCTTGAGAGGCCCAATGCACCACTAATCCTTAAATAACTCCGTTTTTGTATATATATATATTAATTAAAAATAAAAATATTTAATTTTTTTAAATTTTGGAGGCCCAATGTACTACTGGGTCTCATGTATCTCTGTCAGTGATCTCCGTTTGATAGAACCATTGAGAACTTCTCTTTCTTCGTCTCCTTCGAACACCTTACACACATTCACCTTCTATCTTCAATTTTCACCTGTTTTTGTTGATTCTGAGTGTAGTTTGGTGGAGTATAAGTGATTTCCATCACATTATGATATATGGTTAAAAAGGTCGAGGAGAAACTTTCAAGAGGATGACCATCTGCAGGGTGTTGACATCCTTGCGTGCAGGTGTGCCGGTTGCTTTGACATGCAATAACTGTAGAAGAAGCAGAACAACAAAACATGGCTAACTACTACCACCAACATGACTGGAGCTCTCCAGTTCTTGGTTGAACAAGCTCCTACTAGGTAACTCTTTGATCCATTTACATGTTTGTGTCAGAACTTCCAATTTCTAACCTCTAATGGAAGCCTCAAAGCACCCTGGGACTTGTGAACATGCTTGCTTGAATTGCTAACATTGTAACAAAAATGGCATTAGTTAATATACTTTTAAGGGAAAAGTTTAAAAGATACGAAGTTTATATATATAAGTGGAAATAAGATAAGTGAAAGAATACACTATCCATCTATTTGAATCTCTTAAATTAATTAGTGCCTTTGAGTTTAACTTATTATCTCTTTATATTAGCATTGGAATTTGCCCTAACTTAAAATTTTTAAATAAACTTAAAGCTCAATCTAAAGTTATTTTTTAGTAACTGATACATATTCAAATCATATAAATAGCTTATTTGTAAAATATAAAAGGAAAACTGCGTATATTGACAACTCTCACCTGACTATTTTAATATTTTTGAATTTATAAATTTTTAGGTTTATTGGGCTTGATCAAACCTTGAGTTTAAGGTATAAAATATTTAAATTTAAGTCTAAATCTTAATTTAAAAATTTGTCAATTCAAATTTTATTTATTGGTTTTAAATAGTATCCGTTCATTTTGATCACAATTTTAGCTCAATTCGATTTATTTCAGTACGATCTAATTTAAAATTAATAAATTTGACTCGAGTTAAGGTTGGGGTTAGACTTTTTTTTAATAAAAATTTGAATTTTGGACGACCTAACTCGAAGTCTAATTGTATTAAATCAAATGACGTATTTTTAAGTCATTTTTAAATTTTTGACTAAAAAATAAATTAATTGATATTAATTCGGGAAAGTGTGCAAGAGAAGGGGTTATTTGAAAGAAAATGTTTCTGAAATTTTTTATTTTTATACACATTAAAGGATTTTTTAAGCCTAATACCAAACTTTTAATATATTTTTAAAATAAATATTGTCTTTCATAAAAAATAATTTTTAGTTAAATTTTATTTCTTTTAACATAAAAATCTATTTTAGCAATAAAAAAGTAAGAGACAAATTAAATGTAGTACTTTATTCCACATTTTTTAAATATTGATTTGTAAAATAATTAGCTTTTACTAATAATTTATTTTAAAATAATTTTAAATAGGAATTTTAATTAGAAAATATTTGATTTTTTTTATTTTCCATAAATTTTTATTATACTTTAACTATTAAAATACTTTCCAATTAAAATAAAATATAAAATTATTTTATTTATTTATAAGTTTACGATAAAATTTAAATAATTCTACGAATTTGTTTAAAAATTTATGAGAAAAATAGAAAACACTAAAATTGAGTTAAAAAAGAGCTTTCTTTTTAAGTCTGGAACTCTTTTACTAGTCTTCACCATCTCCACTTTACAGATCTAACCATCAGAAATCAGACAGAGATTGAACCAATCCACAAACTCTCCCTTGGAAGTGAAAGGGAGGTGAAACCCATGGCAATGGTTGAGGTCTGCATGTTTCCTATTTCTTCTTTTCTTGAATTTGATCTCCAGAAATCGAAAAGTTACGTTCTTTACGCTATTTCCCGTTGTTTTCCGCTTTCGTCTTAGTTCTATTGAGTCTCAATTGTTGCAGGGCCGATCTCTCGGCGATGAGGCGAGTGATTCGATAAATGCGTTTGATTTGGGGACATTTGTTGGGGACTTGTCTGTTGAAGAGGATGCAGACAGGTAAAGCGCAACATTCCCACGATATGATCTTGTCAAATTTTTTATTTCTTTGATCTGAATTTGATTGATTTCGAAGTTCCCTATCTATATATTCTTTGAATTGTTGGTGATGAGATGAGTTTTTTTGGTTGCTTTTGTTGTTAGTGATGATATATCATTGGAAGGGCTTGAGAGAGAATTGGAAGAATGCAAGAGTGATGATGTAAGAACTTCTTAAGTGTTATTTCATTATTGTTATTTAAGAAATGATTTAGGAAAATTTGGTTTTTGTTCTATCAGCTTGATAGATGGAATTGAACTGACTATAGTCCTTTTGAGCTTTTGATGTGTGAGGTTTAGTGTATATAATGGTCTGGTGTATTTGCTTTGAGGAGTTCTTAACTAGAACTCTTGGCAATGTTCCCTAAAGTTGTAATATGTGATTAAGTTGTAGGTTTACGTTTTAAATTGCTTGATGTTGGCAACTGCAAACTAGTTTCTTGTCTAAAAATTTGAATTAGGCTATTGCAATACAAAATACAACTCTTACTTGATCATTGGATGGTCATTTAATTTATATGGTTTTCCATGTTTACTTTGTTAATTAGGTGGTGGTCAACATACTGTCTAAAGGCACTAAACTAAGGGATTATGCAAAAGGGGTTGAGAACAATTTGCGGCAAGTAGAATTAGATTCAATTCAGGTTTGTTGTTTATTTTGAGGATCAATTTTCAATAATCCATAGATTTATGCATGGTTTCTAATTGGTTAATTATATTATGGCATTTGTGCTAATATATATTTTTATTAATTTATTGGGAATTGGATTTTTTGAGTTTCATTTAGCTTGGGGAACATGGATAAATTTTATTATAGGAACTTGTTAGATGGTGCTTTACGGGTTCATGCTCTATTGCCACTCAAAAGCTAAGGGTAGAAGTTCAGATATTACGTAGTACCTGTGTATATAGGATGAACTCATTTTTTAATTACAGTGGGACAGATTGATGTAATCTGTTAGAAGAAAATATGATATATAGAAATCTTACATGTTTTTCAGCAAAACGGTTTGTGCATGCTAGACATTTTATCATGAAGCCTTTTCTAGTTTCTTTTAGTTATTGTACTTCTTTATGCTTTTTAAATACTATTACTGATATGTATACTAGATTTATTACCATTCCAACCATGCAGGATTATATAAAAGAAAGCGACAATCTTGTGTCTCTGCATGATCAAATTCGTGACTGTGACATCATCTTGTCACAGATGGAGAATCTTCTGAGTGGATTTCAGGTATGTTTTTTCCTGAGCACTCAACTTTTCTGTACAATTAATAGTGATGGAACTTTGTGAAAAGTTCTATTTGTATTGCATATACTGAGATGTTTGCATCATTGTCTTGAGGACATTTAGCGTTATGTTGGTTAACTTTTCTGGTTTTTCCATTTAATTGACATACATGTATCCAATCCATTCGTGACCAACTCACTCACAGACACATGCACACAAGCACCCTCTTGTATGTTATGGGAATTGGAGGATCTACCACAATGCAATTTCCTTTATATGATCTTTTTCTTTTCTAGATTTTGCTTATTGAAATTTCTGACCATGTTTCTAGGTTGAAATTGGTTCTATTAGTTCAGACATCAAAATTCTCCAAGAGAAGTCAATGGACATGAGTCTGAAGCTGAAGAATCGTAAGGTAGGTTTTGATTCATCATTTTATGGTAGCAGAAATATCTGACTGTGAATTCATCATCATATTGCTTCTATCCCATGACTTCGTATTCTTCAGAGGTATTCTTCATACTGTCTTCCATCTCCCCTGATGAGCCATCTTAGTCACTGAATACTTATGTTATGGTTGATTCAGTTCTTTAAGTACTTGAAACAATTTCCATACATCTTACCTCTGTATCTCATTCCCTATTTCTTATGTGAGAAAAAAGAACATATAAGCTGCTTATGTATGCTTGGTTTCTAGTTTTCCTTTTGAAGTGGGTGACTAGCATTGTTGTGATCACTTTAATGATATCTTTACCATCCTTATTGCTATGATTAGGACCAATTTCACTGCTGTTGGAGTTTTTTGTTAATAACGATAACCTCAAGCTGTTGATGTCTTTGTTATTGGCACCAGTTTCTGTACTGTTGACATGAACTTTACTTTTCAAGTTGAATATAGATGATTCTGTGATATTTATATCTAAGAATAAAATGTGGAGAAGTTTCTTCTAAATCATCTTGCTAGTTAATTGGGTTCAAGAGTTAATTTTGTCATGATTAAGATTTTTCTGAGTATATCACGTTTATATCTCCAACTTATGTTCTATCACATATTGCTATTAATTTGTGTTTTCTCAAAAGGTTGCAGAATCAAAGCTGGCAAAATTTGTTGAAGACATTATAGTACCTCCAAGAATGGTCGACATTATTGTCGATGGCGAGGTGCACAGCTCTCATTGTTCTCTTGTGAAATATTCTTGGATATTGATGTGCTGTGATGCAAATTTTTGTGAAAAATATCTTGGTTTCAGTTGTAGCTTATTTAGCTTTTCTTGTTTCAGAATGATAGAACAGTTTTAATGGTCTTTTTCTTAATTTAGTTTGATACTTCTTTCATGGGTTTTTATGAAGTCTTCTTATGGGGTTATTATAGTTAACTATGTTGTGTATTAAGTTTTGAGTTCACTTCATCTTTGTGCTTCTACATTCTCTACTTTCCACCTTACTGCTTCTTTAATAGAAATCTTGTTGTTCGTATAATCTTCTTTTTCCAAAGAAACTCCTAAATATCATGACCTCCTAATAATTCACAGCTAAGTAGCAGAAAACATTTGTTTTGTGTTTCTGATGCTTTAATGTAGTGTATCTTTATGATGTTGGTTCATTTAAGTGCTTGGATTCCAGCCATCACACAGTTCTCTTGTCTTTCTTTTTTTCCTCCCCTTTTACTGCAATGTGAAAAAATTGCTCTATAGATCTGAATTGTTGTTCCTTGGCATTAGCATTATCTTACTCATATTGGTTTTTATTCAGGTCAATGATGAATATTTGAGGACTCTTGAAATTCTTAGTAAGAAGCTAAAGTTTGTGGAAGTGGATCCTTTGGTTAAAAGTTCTAAAGCGCTAAAAGATGTTCAGCCCGAACTTGAAAAACTCAGACAGAAAGCAGTTTCCAAGGTCATATTCTGGAGTTATCAGATACTTAATGTTGTTGATTGTCTCATCATTCGCACATGTTTGGCTTCTGTTTCAATTCAATTTCACTCATTGTGTCCTCCATATTTGTATTTTCAATTTTCAAGAAGTGAACTTCCGTGCTTTATATTTATCATATCATACGCTGCTGTTAAATTACATCTATTCTTAATTTAAAATTTTATTTTGAAAGTTTTTCCTTCTTAATTAAAGAACAAGGCTCTAGAACTTCTATTCTGTGGATAAAATGGATTCATTAAGTGTCTAACAACTACCTAGTTTGGGCTTTTCCCCTATTTTTCTTCATTCCAGAAGATGTTCTTTTTCTTTCTGAAACTGCAGTGACACTCTTTCTGGCATCAATTTTCTTTATGCAGGTGTTTGATTTCATTGTTCAGAAACTCTATGCTTTGAGAAAGCCAAAAACAAACATTCAAATTCTTCAACAGAGTGTTCTCTTGAAATACAAGTGAGTTGCATCTACCATTCTAAAATATCGCACCTAAGATGGTTTGTTGTGATCAATCATTGATGCATCTTTAAGAGGTTGCTTTTTAAAATTTGTTGGCACATAAGAAAATTATGGTGGCTTGTGTTTTGTTATCTATGACAAGTTACTGAGCATTTTTTAGTTTTTCTTCTCATAAAATGATGAAATGGAGTTGCAACTCTGTACTGATGATGAGAAATATAGATTAATCGCCACATCACTCTTCTGATGAGTTGTAGAGTTGTAGAGTTCAAACTTCATGCTCTGGTTTTATTGAGGTGTGCAAAGTCCAAACCTAGAATTGCATGATGTGAAAATGCAACAATTGAAGTTGAATGAATACAGTTAACAGATCCAACCCCAGTTTGTTTTATGTGATTCATTTCTACACACTTTCGTAAATCTGTCGCATGCACAACAAGCTTATACATGATTTGAAAAAGTTAAGACTTGGTAACAACTGCTTTTATATTCACCTAGCGGAACACTATTGTTTTGCTTAGCGTCCATTCTTATTGTAGTTGACTAGATGCTTATGTGGAATTGTAGGTATGTAATTACATTCCTCAAAGAGAATGGCAAGGAGGTGTACAATGAAGTTCGTGGAGCATACATTGACACCATGAATAAGGTGAATGCTTCAGAAATGGAAGACTTGCTTAGAAGAAAGATTGATGTGGCCAACAATTTTCTTCTACTGCATCCTATCTTTTTCCTTCTTCACAAAAAGGACAACATTTGGAACAGGCTTGGAGAAGAAATGCATAACAATTAAATTACTAATGTAAATTATTCAATTAATCAGGATACTTGTATCGTATTGTGTGGAAATTATTCATAGCAATTTGAGAAGGGCAGCAAGCTGGTAGATGTTATGCTTATTTTACCTTCTTGCAGGTTCTAAGTGCACATTTTCGTGCTTATATTCAAGCATTGGAGAAGTTACAGTTAGATATAGCCACATCTAGCGATCTAATAGGAGTTGACACAAGAAGTACTAGTCTGTTTTCAAGATCAAGAGAAACGTTGAAGAACAGATCATCCATTTTTGCACTTGGGGAGAGGATTAACATTTTGAAGGTGGTATTCGAATTCTAGAAACATTTCGGAGGGGCAAGTCCAACTTCTTTTGCTATTTTTGACACTCCTTTAGTGTCAACTGGAATGATAATTTCTGTTTCGATTGTCTTTAGGAAATTGAACAACCAGCATTGATACCTCATATAGCTGAAGCGAACTCCCAAAAGTATCCTTATGAAGTTCTCTTCAGAAGCTTGCACAAGTTGCTGATGGATACTGCTACCTCTGAGTAGGCTAAAATTTCCCTTGTCCTTTTTTGTTTCTCAATATCAATGAACAGAATGTCCTAAGTTGCACGAATTGTGACACCTTTCACACTTGCAGGTATCTTTTCTGTGATGAATTTTTTGGGGAGGAATCAATATTTTACGAAATTTTTGTAGGTAATATTTTCTTTGCTAAACTGTTTAACATTGCCAACAAGAAATATTGAGATGTTGGGAAGTGATAGTGCTTACCAAATTTGCAATTTCCATGTGGACTTTAGGAGTGAACACAAACCACCCAACTCATTTAATCCTAACCAAACCATTAAAATAAACTTGAAACCAATGGCTTCTTCAAAATTAAACAAGAAAATTTGTTCGGTTCTTAAAATTAAAAAAATCTAATATTTGTTTTGGTTTTTGGTCTTAATCTAACCCAAACCAATATCATAAGTCCATATATTTTGACTCTTAGTGTTATTTATCACCATTCTTATTGTAATTTTTCATATAAGATACTTTTTGTTAAAAGAAATAATCCAAATTTTAAGGAAATTATTTTTTTCAGTTAATTCAATCAATTCTTCTTTTTTATTAATTCCTATTAAATTTTTTTCCTTTAATAAAAAAAGAGAAATTTATGTCCATGATTCTTCTTTTGAATTTGTTGGGTTTGGTTTAAAAATAGAGAACCATTTTATAAGTTGGTTGGTTTATAATTTTGGCAGAAACCAAATTGAACCACCCTTTACTCATCCTTGAGGGATGTATGCAACATTATGAAGTTTCATTGCCATTGATCACCTATTTCAAGCTTAAAAATGGGTATAGCAGAACTTTCTGATGTGCTATTACTGTAATATCTTCAGGTCCTTTTGCTGTTGTTGATGAACACTTCAATACAATACTTCCAAATTCTTATGATGCCATAGGTCTAATGCTTATGATTCGCATCATACATCAACATCAGGTGATATTCATTCCATAAACAGAGTGCTTCTTTTTCAATGCACTATTATACCATATGGTTTCTGTGTTATCTTGATTTAAGTCCAGGAGCATTGCATCCATAGTGGCCTCTCTTGGCCTGGATCAGTCATTTCAGAATAAATTAAATCCTAGGTCAATTTGGCATCTCTCTCTCGAAAATTGTTCTTTTTAACTCTTCATTTTAGGTACATTTGTCCTGTGTCCTGGCATAGAATATCTATTAAAAAATAGTTGTTTCAGATCTTGTTGATAGACACAACTTAATCTTCTTTTCCCTCAAATTTAATCTGTAATGCAATTGCTCAATGGTTTTAGTGTAGTTAAGCTCCTTGGTTTTATTTGTTGATTGTTAATTCTAGTTTAACTGCTTAATATAACTGTAGAAAATGTTTACTTGCAGCACAAAAAGTGTTTGAATTTCTGCTTGTCATAAATATGAAAGCTGTAAGATCTTTCCAACTACAGAATTTTAAAAGAATTTGCTTTTCAGCTTATTATGTCTCGGCGCCGGATTCCATGCCTGGACTCTTACTTGGACAAGGTATGTTATGATGCAGTTTTTTAGATCATTGACAACTGACATTTTGGTGAATTTCTTATCCATATCTTTACCTGTCTATCACTGAGCTTAGGATTTTTATGGGACTATTGGAAAAATATGATGTACAAAAAAGCTGCTTATGTTTCAATACCTTAAAAAGTGATAAACTGGAACACAAACACGGATATATGACACTGGCTTATTTTAATGCTGGGCTATGTGTGATTTAGTAGAGATTGATGATTTTAATTAAGACCGATTGTACTACATTAAACAGGTCAATATTTCTTTGTGGCCTCGTTTTAAGATGGTTTTCGACTTGCACCTTAGCAGTCTGCGCAATGCCATTGTGAAGACTCTGTGGGAAGATGATGTGCATCCTCATTATGTCATGAGACGTTATGCTGAATTCACAGCTTCTCTCATTCACCTTAACTTTGAATTTGGAGATGGACAGGTTAGAGGCATTTGCATATCAACATTTGAGATGCAATTATTTCTTTATGTTGAAATGCTTATGTTTTGGTAAATTCTGTACAGCTTGAGTTGAATTTGGAGCGGCTGAGAATGGCTGTTGATGACTTACTTATCAAGCTTGCCAAGATGTTCCCAAAACCAAAACTGCAAATTGTTTTTCTTATAAACAACTACGATATGACAATTGCTGTACTTAAGGTAAGGATCTGAGCTCATTTATCCATTTTGGATCAACTAAAATATTACGCTAAGCAACGCCACTTCTTAAGTTTCTAGGCAGAATCCTATTTTGCCTTTTAGATGGAGTTTGTCTCCTATGTAATGCAATATTCTTGTCATCTGGTCACCAGCAATTCAATTTTTTTTTTTTTTTCAGGAAGCAGGTCCAGAAGGTGGGAAAATTCAACTGCATTTTGAGGAATTACTTAGGAGCAACACAGGACTGTTTGTGGTAAGCAAATAAAGGAAGCTGTGTTGGTGGTCAGGGATGGATCCAGGGGGGGCTAGCAAGGGCTATAGCCCCTACAAAACTATTTTTTTTTTCAGAATATATATATATATATATATATATATAAATCCTGGACTAAAAGTTCCTTGCCCTTCCAAGACTAAAATCCTGGATTCGTCGCTGTTGGTGGTGTAGTGAGGTTGATTAGTTGGAGGGAAGGATGCTTATATACATTTCATATTACCTACCCTTTTTTGGTGACCTATGACTAAGAATTACTTAACAATTGAAATTTCTTGTCGTTGGATTATCCTACATGAAATGGGAGAAAGCAATCTTCTAAGATGGGCCACTGAAAATCAAAATGGTAGAAAATCTAATTAGTTTTGGAATGTAGATTATACCATGTTCTTGAGCAATCAAATACCTGATACAAATCCAAAATTTGGCTAGTGAAAGGTAATTTAGATGTCTGTGTAGAGTCATTGGAGGCCTCGGGATAAGTCTGAAACACGTAGCTGTTTCAGAATATATGCTCTCTTACTGCATCATCTTTCTTTTGTTTTTCATTTATAATTTTTTATCATTCTCCCTGCAGGAAGAGCTGCTGTTAGAGCATTTTGGTGACCTTATCAAGTTTTTGAAGACTCGTGTCTGTGAGTGTTTACTCAGAATTTACTTGTGAAATATGTATATACAAGGACTTGCCCTTATATGAAAGATATTTGTCAGCGGAGGACTCAAATTCCAGCTCTGAGAAGCCCATAACCGTAGCCGAAGTCGAACCAATTGTGAAAGATTTTGCGAGCAGATGGAGGGCTGCAATTGAACTGATGAACAAAGATGTTTTTACTTGTTTCAGCAACTTCTTATGCGGCATGGAGATATTGAGGGCTGCATTAACTCAGCTCCTGCTTTACTACACCAGGCTTTCAGATAGCATAAAGAAGATTGATGAGGGATCGCAACTGAACAAAGATCTTGTATCCGTTTCTTCAATCATATACGAAATCAAGAAATATTCAAGGGCTTTCTAAATTATTGCCGAAATTGCAAGCAACATGCTGACAAGAACGTTTGCTGGAAAATCATATCCAGGTAAGGGTATCCAGCTTGGTCAGTTTTGAAGTGATGGACTCTAGTTCAAAGGAAAACATACAACAGCTTGAAAGGAAGAGGCAAATGTACACATTTGTGCAAAGTTCCCAACACTTGGGAGGTGTTCAGGCAGTTGTCTTCCCAATGCTCTTCCTGCAACGAACCTTGGTTTTCTCTTTGCATATGATCAGAAAGAAGCACCAAATCAAACTAATGTTTCACTGAGGTTTTTACTTCAGTGTTGGGTTTAAGTTTGTACTTCAGCTTTTGTTTTTGGATAGAAGGTCATTCCATGTAAGTAGGCGCGCAATGTTCTGAACAGATGCTTTGGAATCTTGTACAATTGCTTGCTTTCTGTCTCGATCAATTGCAGATGAACTCATGCAAGACCACATCTTTTCTTTTCTCGGACAAAATTTACTTTTGTAAATTTAAGTTTATAGTGTATGAACATGAATAGGATGTGGAGAGGCACAAATTGAAATAAATCAAATTGTATTAAGATCTTTTTTTTTAGAAATTTTAATATTATAAAAATATTTTAAAAATTTTCAAAAAAATTTAAATGATTAAAATTATAAAAAAAAGAGTTCAGCTTTTATCTAAATAATATCTATCGAGTAAATAAAACAATATCATAATTTTTTAAATAAGTGAATAGTTAATAACTAAAGATTCTCATTTTTGAAACATTTAGAAGCCAAAAAAAAAAAAAAACTAATATTAGAAAAAGACAAACTATTTGGTTAAATATGCTCATGTTCTGGTTGACTCGAAAAGTAACGGAAAACAGAAACCAGGAACCACAAAACAGAACACAGAGCAAGAACAAAGAATCTTTGTTCGAAGATGGGTGGTGGGGCGGGTTTGATTGTGTCGGATTTCATAATATCTTTCATGTGGGTATGGTCTGGTGTTCTGGTAAAGATATTTACATATGAGGTTTTGAGGATGGAACATGACTCCATGGGAGAGGCTGTGAGATGTGGTTTGTATATCATTAACATGTTCTTCTTTGCTTTCTTGGGTAAGGTCACCAATGGAGGGTCTTACAATCCTCTCACTGTTTTGTACCCTGCTATTTCTGGGGATTCCAGTCAATTTATTTTCACTGCTGGGGCTAGAATCCCTGCCCAGGTTAGCTTCTGCTTTGTACTCTCTTTTGGGATTAGTCAAACGTGAAGATTGTGAATTTGGATTTGTCTGATCGTTTTGTGAATTGGGTTTTTCTCTCTTTTCTCGTTGCCTTATCAAGATTGCTTCTTTTTCAATGTCATTGTTTAGAGTTTTTCTTTATTTTGTCGTTGCCTTATCAAGATTGCTTCTTATTCAATGTCATTGTTAAGGATATAAGTGTCTGATTCTAACTGGGTTTCGATGAGTTTAAAGACTTTGTCTCTCTTTTTGGATGCTCAAGAAGCTGGAAATTTGTACTTTGGCTTTGTTTACTCATGGACATTCTATGCTTATAAGCAATGTTGGTTCCTTGATCTATTATCGATATACTTCTCAGTTGATATGTTTATATGAAATTCTAACATATATACATTGTGGGAATTCTGTATGATTGACATTATGTGCGTATGAAATTGTGTTCTTGATCATCGTGGATGGGGGGCTTCCATTTGAAACCTGAGGGCTGAACCAAATACTTCAATTTTTTTAAGTTTCTGAGCTTTCAAGCCAAATTCTTGCACACACGGAAAAGCTGTGAGTAAACAGAAATTTGACGGTTTAACTCGATATCAGAAAAGTTTTGTGAGCTTACAGATAGATCTGATGTTCTTTCATTGAAAAACTGTTTTCTGTGCTTTGAAATAATGGATTGCAGAAGCTATTAGAACTTCCAAACCTTCATTTGCTAGTTCTGAATGAACTGTCATATTTAATGCTTCTTTGTTATGATATTCCATTCTAATAATATATGACCTACTCTGGAGGAAGACCTGGAGATTTTATGGTTTTACTTATTATTGTTCCTGGTCTTAAGCCTGATTTCTTGAAAAGACCTAGTACAACCTTAGGAAGAACTTCTTGATAATTGAATTCACGTGAAAATTATATGTGGATTAGTTGTATTGCCTCAGGAACTGGAAGGTGGTGTTTGCATGCCTCAGTGTAAGGGTTTTGTAGACAATTCTGTACTTGTTTTGTCATTTCAATGCATAAAGTTGAAGATGCTAACGTAGCCTGTCCACTAAATGTTACATGGATATCCATCTATTAATCACATTAACAAAAACAACGTTTTGACATGATTTATACGAATTTTGAAAGATTAGCCACTGAATTAATAAAAAAAGGAATCTGTTATCTCTAAGTTAATCCTATTTCACTGTAACAGCTTCATGTTCAAGCCTTAAGAATTGACTCAATACAGTTTTGTGAGTTTTTGATTCTGTGTTCCCACTTGAGATTGATGGATAAGTGTATTGTTGCCTCTCCTGCATCCATTTGGTTATGTACTCATTGAAACTGATAAGTGTATTGTTGCCTCTCCTGCATCCATCTGGTTATGTACTCAATGAAGCTCCTACGACCGGTATACATTACATGATGGCTTATCCAGTTACTAACAATTTCATATTTGAGTCAAATCATATTGGTTCGGAACTCGGTACACTTTTGTATTAGTTGACATATGCATCCTATAAGGGCTTGAGGTGTTGTTATGTCTTAAAGGGACTCGAAAACAAGTTATGTTTTGAAGTAGAGCTATGACTGTACCTTTGAATTGTCAGCTAAGATGAAGGGAGCATATGCCTAGGAACTTGTTAGGACATCAAGCCTAACATGTTCCTGTCTGTTAGGAAGCTGGAAGAGCCACTTGATCATGGATAACACAGTCGGACTTTAGGTCAAATCAAGTCATAGAACCTGAGTCCGAACCCAAACCTGGTTTAAAGGTCGAAACTTTTTTTTAAAGCCTGAATCATGTCCAAAATTTGATCAAATCGAATTGAATTTGTTAATTTCAAGTCGGACTTGGCCAGGTCGGACTCAGGCACAAATGTCATTCCTGAATTCATAGGCTCATCGGCAACGCAGCCTGTTGTTGCAATTATTCCAAGATGAGCCTGCCTATGGAACCAACAAGAGGGAGTGCCTGTTCAGTGCATGCAATGGCAATAGGCTTTGGTTGGAATCCAATCCCAATTGTTCAGAACTTGGACTCTGATTATGCCAGAAATTCACAATCGTAACTTGTGCCTGTCAAGCGCAGGTCACACTAGATTCATGTGCTACAGTTTCTTAGTGCACTTCAGTTAGCAGTCGCTCAGCTTTGAAACCAAGACGATTGGATTGATGATCTCCGAGGGATTAACTGTTGGATGTATCGAGTTTTCTTCTTTTCTTGTGGATCAGGGGACAAAGTGGGTCGAAATATACCGGGTTGGTTCAAGTTGGGCTGGGTCAGGTCAAGCCGGGTTTAGCCTGTTCAAGTCAGATCTGTTTGTCTTGGGTCAGGTTAAGCCTGCTTTGTTGGTCCGGGTAAGGGCAGTTCCGTTATTTTCAGTTTGTTCGTGGGTATTCGTTGAGAGGACGGGGAGGCAATGCATAAATTGGGTTGGCCTTTCCTCGAGTTGATTTGGGTCAATTGTTTCTTGGGTCTAATCAAAGCGGGTTCAAATGGGTCGGATGAAGTCGGATCGGTCCGGGTCAAGTAAGAGTATTTAGGTCAATTCGGGTCGCTTTAGGGTTAGATCAATTTGAACTTCTCGATTCGGACGCTTTTTTTACGGTAATTCAGGGCTCACAAAGTTGGTAGGATTGATTGAAAATGGTGGAGGTTTGTTGTTACAAGTCTTATGGAAAATCCAGCCCAAAAGCTAGCTTGAAGGGTGGGAGAGCCCATAAGCCTATAAATCCCACATCAGTCTTTTTTATTACCGATGTGAGATAATTAGACCGTAACATTCCACCACACTTCGCAGCCCAGGTATTGGTGGGCTGGCTGTGCGCTGCGAACACTGCTATACCGGCGTCACCACCCACATACCCACGAGCTGGCTGTGCGCTAAACCTTTTCTAGCCCCGGACGAACACTGCAATGCCGGCGTCACCACCCGTGGGCATAGCACGAGGACTTGAAGGAGTGGTG
>JAOSBL010000210.1:1636416-1654033 GCA_027568915.1 Erythroxylum roraimae
ACATAAATAAAAATATATCTAATCAAATCTTTTATATGGATTATAATATGAGTAAAATTAATATAAAAAATAAATATTAAAACATATAAAAAAGTCAAATAATATTATATAAATCTCAAAATAAAGGTAAAGATGTGTTTGTGGGTATTGTGAGAATTATTTGTAAAACATAAAGATAAATAGGACTAAAAAATAAGCCCATTAATTGATCTGAAAAATCTACTTGAAAATATGTTTTTTTAAAAAGCTCTAAATTTGAGATTCTCAAAAAGTTATATTTTAGAAAAAAGTCATTTATATGAAAAAAGTGATTTTAAATTTTACAGCTAAACACTCAATTTTCTTAAAAACAATTTTTGCGGTGAAAAAAAGTAGTTATTCACTCTCCAAAATCTGAAACAAACGGAAACTAACTATGCACCCTTAGATTCTTCTCGGGGTCTACTCACTCGAGACTATGGAATGGTTAAGGAAACATAAGACATTATAATCCGGATCGGATAAGTACGAGGTAAATCAAATAAAATATGAAGAGATCATGAAGACTTTGCTTTGGAGTAAACGATTGGTGCAGAAACGACAATCTTCTTTTGTCTTCTTGGACATGAAAATCCTTAAAACGGGCAATTGTTTTATCTTGTACAGAACCTCATGTCTGCTTCTAGCAGGCAATCCAAGGCCAGCAACCAATGGATGCTTCTACTTAACAATTTTGATTAACCATTTCATGGAGTTTCACGCCTAACTTATCCACATAATGCAACTTGTTTGTTATAAATGATATAATACACCATCCATCAAGCCTTGAACTTCAATGGCGTCAAATTCTAGGTACATTTCCGTGTCATAAACTATATATGTGTATCATAAGCAACATAAAGTTTTCTTTTTTAAAGGAGGGAACATTATATGTTTTAGAAATCAGAGCTCAATCCACTAATGGGAATCATATTCTTCAAATGGTTTGATCTGGTCCGTATTGATCTTCCAAACCAAAACCAGAATATCTTTTACAATTTGGATATAGCTTTCATGAGAGATTAATATACAAACTTGGATTAAGAACAGTGAAGATATGAGACTTGGAACAGGTGTTACTTCATAGTTTCTGCCCTCAAATCTTTTGCTCCGGGCATCCTGGCCCTACTCTGTGCCAAAAGATCTAAGCCACCCATCCACTTAAATGGGTGGCATAGATCTTATGGCACAGAGTAGGGCCAGGATAAATGGGTAGCTTGGATCTTCTGGTACAGGATATAGGCAGGATATCATAGTCAAAAGATCAGCTCCCCACTTAAATGGGTGGCTTGGATCTTTTGGCACAGGATAGGGCCAAGGATACCCCGGCCAGAAGATCAGCTCCCATAGTTTCTTGCAATCCACAAGGACCACGAGTACAATTCTTCTGTCCAATTTTATGGTGTCTTATTGTGTCCAGTGAATCTCAGCCATTTATTTATGCGGATCCCACGTTTATTTATGTGGGGTCCGCATAAATGAATGACTGAGATTCACTGAACACAATAAGACACCATAAAAACTGGACAGAGGATTTGGTGGGAAGGACCACAAGTCCACAACCAGATATTGTTGACGTGGAAGGGAAGCTCCTTAAAGAGTGGAAGAAAATGCTCCGTGTCTTATGACAGAGACAGCTGCCTCTCCCATCCATAAATGTAGGCCTTTAAGAGCCCCATTACTCAAGTCAACACCTAAACAGCAAAAGAGCTGCCAGTTCCTCTTTGTTTCACTCATATCTGCTTACATGTCTCTGAAGAACTGAAGAACTGAAATCTCACTTTAGCCTGTCTCAAGTAATTTCTTATCTCCCATGTCTTTGGTCATTCTTTTTGGTTTTATTTGAATCCCTTTTCTAATTTGTTGTTTCTCTTATGCCTTTGTGGTTTTTTGTAATGACGTTGATCAGTTTTTGCGCTAAAGTTTCAAACTTTAGTTTTGGTGTTATGCAGGTGGGATTCCAAATGGTGTGATACAACCATTGGTGGTACGTCGATTATTCTGTTTTTGTATACAGAGTGACATTTCGTGCATTGTTAAGTTCTTTATATTATGCCTGTATATACCTGTTGGTTTTGTCCATATAAAAGCGTTCGTATGACCACAATATTTGAACAATAAAAATGTTGATGATAAGCATCTGCTACATGTCTATCTTCTTTACTCCATTCATGTCTTAAAAGAGTGAGACAAATAGATTGATACTAAAAGGGACTAATATATTTTTGTAAAAGAGAGAGTTTGTAAGTAGAATGCTATGAACCATATTAGGTCTTTACGACTCTTCACCTTCAGAAACATTCATTGTACAACTTTACACTCTTGGAATAGTTCCATCAAGACACACTTGCCAGAACCAGCATGTAACTTTCCACCCTTGTGCTTGTTGGGAGATAAATACAAATAACTCTCTAAAAATCAACCAAATATTAATCACAAGAAAGAACTCTCCTTGTTGCAGTAGCCAAAAAAAATGAGAATGAGAAACTAATGATGTAAAAAACCTCCAATATAGAGGGGAAAAAATCATGTGACAAACCGACAAATAAATTTACTAAGCTTAATAAGGATTTACAATAAAAGTTGATCTTTCATCTCCCACGATAACAATTTGTCTCACAAAATTTCAGGATTGAAACCAAAGTTGATATCACAATTAAGAAACCCTTAAATCCATCCTACAAACAATCAAACAAGGATGATAATTTAACTCTTTTTGTCCTCTCTCTATTTGATATGATTTATCAATATCACAAACTAATAAGATAAGAGATTACATCTATCTAAGAATGATATATTCCTATTCACGAAGATCTCCACTATCTTCAAATAATCCTCCCACATAATCTTTATCTTTTAAAGCTGATGTTAATCTATTATGATATTATCCTCCACATCTTCCAAAATCTCAAAATAAGGTTGGACATTCAACAATGTCTCCCTTCAACCCAAATATGGGGAAGACAAGTTATTCTCCATCATCTACTTGAGATTCATCCCTGCAAGCTTACTACAAAGCTTGTGCTTATTTTCGGGAATCACTTTAGTCAGCATATCAACACCATTCAAATCCGTATAAATCTTCTTCAACATTAATTGTTGCTCTTCTATCATAGATCTCAACCAATGATATCGGACATCTTCACAAAATGCATCCTCTTGAACATTCTCAGACCCCTCTCTAGTAGTAAATAACAGGTAGTTAGAACTTGGATACCTTCTAGAAAGCCCTCTTCTTCCTTGTTGACCTTCAAAGGTCCGTTTCATCAACTATTGTATCTCATTGCCCTCCCTGCTTAATATCCACAATAGTACTACAGATATGTAAATGCACCAATTCTAATAACTCCGACTTCCTTGTAGAACTTTTCTTGAAAGAGACTCTATGCTGCTTTTCAGTCAAACAATGATGACAAGGATTAAGTAGTTATGAGTTTTTGACTGAAATAAGGAATTTTCCAGTCGATAAATTTAGTTCCTTCTCACTCATGTGTCCCAATCGTCGATGCCACAGATTGGGTGAAATCTCCTTTTTGACTATGTATATTTCTCCACTACCACACACCTTTAAGTGTGTTTTGTACAGTAAGTAACAAAACTCTCGTTGGGCTATTGTCATTGCGCCTTATCATAATTTCCACCTCCTACCCCCAAAAGTGTACTTAAATTTTTCTTGATCTAACCAATTTGTTGATAACAGATTCAACCTTAGATCGGGGATGTGTCATACATCTCTCAAAGTCAGTAAGCATCCTACATTTTTCTGAACCCAGATATAACTCATACCGACTATCTTAGTGAAACTTTAGTTTTTCATCTTGACACTCTTGAAATCTCCGCTCTTGTAGCTTGAAAAATACTCTTTCTTTAGAACACAATGATATGATGCTCCCGTGTTGATCAGCCATTCTGAACTAACATTGTTGACATGGAATCATTCAGTAGTTATACAAACTAGTGACACCTCATCATCCATACTTGAAACATTTATAGCTATACTTTTGTCATCATCATCTTGATGAGCTTCTTCTTTTTTTTTCCTAATCACTCTTCCATTTATAATAGAACCTTTTAATATGTTCGAGCTTATCGCAATAGTGGCAAGTCTTCATGTCATTGTCACCTTTAGACTTTAAACTGTTTTTAAACTTGTCACGAACATTAGGACTCCATCTCTTGTTCCTCTTCCTGCTTTCTATCATGAAAGCCTACACATTGTCAACTTCAATCTCATTTCTGCTAATTTGTTCATTCAACGTACTCTCTTTGATTATATCTAAAAAAAGCATACCTTCAGGAGCTGAGTTGCTATCGCCACCACTAACATTTCCCAGCTATCTGGTAACAAACTCAATAAGAGCAAAGCTTGCAGTTCATCATCAAGAATGATCTTTATAGTTGTAAGCTTGTTAATTATGTCCTCAAAAAAACTTAGATGCTCTAACACTAATTTCTCAGCCTTCAACTTTAAGTTCACAAGCCTCTTAATCAGAGAGCCCTAGTTGTGAGCGGTCTTTCTTTCACACAAACCTTCTAGCTTCTTCCATAGCTCAAACTGATCTATTTCTTGAGACACATGATTGAATATGGTGATATCAATCCATTGTCATATGGTTCCCAGAATTTTCCGCTTCATCTTTTCCCATTTTTTGTTCGACATTTTTTTAGATTTTGAAAGAACATCATCCTTCACATCTCTGTTCACATCAATAGGATCAAAGAGGTCCCTGCAATACATAAGGTCCTCTATCATAGGCCTCCAAATTGAGTAATTCGATGACGTTAACTTGACCATAAAGTTGTTTCCACCTTCCATTACAATAGCTTTGATACCACTTGTTGGGAGACAAATACAAACAACTTTCTAAAGATCAACCAAATATTAACGATAAAAAATACCAAAATTTAACGTAAAAAACACTTCAGTGTAGAGGGAAAAACCATGAGAAAAACTGACAAATAAATCCACTAAATTCAATATAGATTTACAAGAAAAGTTTATCTCTCACCCTCCACAACAACAAATTGTCTCATCAAATTTCAGAATTGAAACCAAAGTTGATATCACAATAAAAAAATCAAGCTAATCCTAAAAACAATCAACCAAGGATGAGAATTTAACCCTCTTTGTCCTCTCTTTATTTTCCTCACTTTTGGACGTTGTGATTGTACTTTCTATCTCATGTCTATCTTCTATTCACCTAGAGGAAGACTTAGCTATTTATAGGTACTTATGACTTGATAGCTTCAGAATCCTAACTAAACTTAACTAGTTAGACCGCATCTTATACTAATAAGATGATATCAAATTATTCAATAAGATGATATCCTCATCAATATAGAACTCTATATGATGGGATTTATCTACATTACAAACTAATAAGATAAGAGATCACGTCTATCTAGGAATGATACATCTCTATTCACGAAGGTCTCTACTATCTTAGATGATCCTCCCACATGATCTTTATCTTTTAGAGCTGATGTCTATCTTTTGTGATCTTATCCGCCACATTATTTAAGATCTTAAAATATAGCTAGGCACTCAACATTGCACAACCGCAACTGAATTTTCCAATATTCACGTACAGTTAATATCACTACCCCATCAACTCAAAATGAAAATCTTCAAAGGCAAACTGAAACAAAATCTTTAAAAAAATGTCTTCAAGAAAAAAAAAATCCCATAGTACTACTGTTATGTGCAGTTTTTAATTATGAACAGTGTATACAATCCACATGTGTATATTAACATTCTAAGCCCATCACATTTATATAGAGGAAGAAGGATCTACCTCTACCTTATATGGAGTTGTAGTTTATATACACATGTGGATTGAATGAAGTGACCAACTATATTGCACTAATCTAACCTACAAATAAGAAAATAAATAAACTAGATTTGAGGGATTTTCTCAAGTACAATAATGATGATATAACAGGTGGAAGATTTGGTCAATATGGAACATCTTGTCATGCATGTGTAGAAAGTCCTAGAGAACAACTGTGTGTAGTAAACTAGAAGTTGTTATGCATGTGTAGAAAGTCCCAAAAAAATAGCTAATAAACTAGAGTTTTTTTAAAGCTATGATGTATGTGAATTAAGTTGCAAAGAGTAGAAACTCTTAAGAAGATACCCTTTTGTACTAAACTATGTATAATTTTTTAAAGCTACGATTATTTAAAGCTACGAATATTCGTAGCTTTAAAAAATTATATATAGTTTAGTACTGTCTTCTTAGGAGTTTCTACTTTCTGCAACTTGATTCACATGCATCATAGCTTTAGAAAAATTCTAATTTACTAGTTATTTTTTGGGACTTTCTACACATGCATAACAACTTCTAGTTTACTACACATCACTGTTCTCTAAGACTTTCTACATATGTATGATGAGATGTTTCATATTGACTATATCTTCCACCTGTTATATCCTCATTATTGTACTTAGGAAAATCCCTCAAATCTAGTTCATTTATTTTCTTATTTGTAGGTTAGATTAGTGCAATGTAGTTGGTTAGTTTATTCAATCCATAACTGTATATTAGCATCTAAGCCCATTGATCTATTAATAGTCACAAATAACATTCTTTTGCCAGTTTGAACTTGACGAAAGACATAACAGAAGGTAAGGTCACTTTTTCGTGCTAGATGGGATAAGAGCTAGAGATGACTGCTGGGAAAAATTAATATAACTACAACAATAATAATAGCAAGAGAAATAAACTGCAAGAAACTAAATCAACTCACAAGCAATTTATATAGAAAACCCCTCCCAACTAAGGGAAAAACTACGGTTCGAATCTCCAAGGACTAAAATCAATCCACTATAATAATCAAGAGTACAATCGGCAACCAACAACAATAGTTTCAAAGACAACAATTATCTCTAGGTTTTAGTACAAATTGGAAAAACCTAATCAATTTAGTACTCTCCACAAACCCAAGAGATACCAACACCGAATACCTGTCGATAATGATCCGCTTCCTCTTGATTATCTCACCAAATAGCTGCTGTCCCACTCACCAAAACAATGGAGTAGACCTTTCTTTTCTTACTCCTTTGTTCTGGCTTTTACGACAACGCGCCTCTCTTCCTTAAAAAAAAGGTAAAGCCTTCTTTTTATCTCATCATAAATTGATTTCTTTAATAAGCCATCAAAACCTTCCACCTATAGGTCAATCAAAGAACTCTTTACTTAGTGGGCCACCATTTGTAAGTAAAACAAAGCCCACTGTTGCAAAACTCACATAACTTGTAATTGGGATTTGGAGAGATACCTAATATATTCCTCTCTCGACTCAAATCACCAAACACCTTCACCTCATCCGAGAATCGGGCCTTCTTCTTTACGACCTTATACCTCTGGATGCAATGACCCTCTATATAGCAAATGTTATTCTCGCCCTTTTCTCCCTTGCATCACCAAGCGAGCATTGCAGTACACTTTGCACCACCTCCACTACTAACATATCTATGCCCGTACTTTGTCAATTCACCCAAGGAAATAAGGTTAGCATGAGCACTTGACACATACCTCATATTGTAGATGGTTCGGGTCATACCATCATTGAGCTTCATCCTCACAGTCCCTTTGCCTTGGACCTTCAATTTTTGATCACCCACCATGTTGACGTGGTCATACTCTCCATCTTAGTGCAAAGTATCAAACAAGGTTTGGTCTCTACAAATAAGAATCGACGCGGCTGAATCCAATACCCAACTCTTTTGGCCTTCCTTCACCTCACCATGAGTAGCCAATAACATATCACCATCACCATCACCATCACCTATGACCACATTGGCGGAATCACCATCATGATCCACTTTAGTCTTGCCCTTCTTCTGTTGCATTAAATGGAGACTCTTCAAGTCCTTCATCATCTTCGAACAACAACTTTGAATGTGGCCCTTCTCCTTAAAATAGTAACACTCCACATTATTAAAGTCTTTTTGGCGCGATGTCGATCTACTCCTTGAGCCATCTCCCCGTCTCTCTTGATTCCTCCCTCTCTCAAACTCCCTCACAACTAGTGCTCGATCACCATCACCTGGAGAACCTCCATCAAAAAGTGTCATCATCCTTTCGTTCTTCGTCAATACTGCCAAAGCTTCATCTAGCATAATCTTCTCCTTACCAACAAGCAATGTCATGATAATTGGTCAGTAGGACGTGGGTAGTGAAGCCAAAAGCAAGAGAGCTTGTTCTTGATCGATGATCTTCTCATTCGCATTCTTCAACTAGGCCATTAGTTGATTGGAAAAATTAATGTGATCCTGCAAAGTTGTATCCTCCTCTATCCTCAATTGGTACAACTCTTATCTCAAACACAAGATATTAGTCAATGATTTGGAGGCATAAACACTTTGGAGCTTATCCATCAAAGTTTTTAGATCCGTCTCACTCAAGCAATTGTACTTGATCTCCAGAGCTATAGCCAATCGAATCGTACTAACCGCCTTTTTCTTAATCGACGCCCACTTGACATCATTTAAACTTGTTAGCTTGTCTGCATCTAGGGCCGCATCTAAATTGTGTTGTATCAACAGGTCCTCAATAGTACTCTTCCACACCCAAAAGTTCGTTTTCCCATCAAATAAGGGAATGTGAAATTTTATAGCACTATTTTCACCCATTCTCTTCTCACACCAATTCCTCCCTAAATTAATCAAACAATAATTTTCCCTACACAAGGATCATCCAACCACAGCTCTGATAAAACTTTGTTAGGAAAAATTACTACAACTACAATAATAATAATAGCAAGAGAAATAAAGTGCAAGAAACTAAATCAACATACAAGCAATTTATGTGGAAAACCCCTCCCAACTAAGGGAAAAGCTACAGTCCGAATCTCCACGGACTAAAATCAATTCACTATAATAATCAAGAGTACAATCGGCAACTAACAACAATAGTCTCAATGACAAGTACAATTATCTCTAGGTTCTAGTACAAATTGAAAAACCTAATCAATTTAGTACTCTCCACAAACCCAAGAAATACCACACCAAATACCTGTCGACGATGATCGCTTCCTCTTGATTATCTTACCAAATAGTTATTGTTCCACACGTTAAAACAATGAAGTAAACCTCTCTTTTCCTCCTTCTCTGTTTTGGTTTTTACGGCAACGCGCCTCTCTTCCCAAAAACAAGGGGAAAGCCTTCTTTTTATCTCATCATAAATTGGTTTTTTTAACAAGCCACCAAAACCTACTACCTATGGGCCAATTAAAGAATTTTTTACTTAGTAAGTACTTGTAAATAAAACAAAGTCCACCGTAGCAAAACTCACATAACTAATATTTGAAATTTGGGAAGATACCCAACAGTAACAATTAGTCAGTTTCAATGAGAAAAAACATCAATCATAAGTCCAGATTAGAGAAACTATAGTTCATATGAAAGAATCATAATGTAGGCATTGTTGAACTAATAAGCCAAAATGATTAGAACAATAGAGGGGACCACCTTTTATCTTTGATCTACTAGTAGCCAGACGAAAGCCACCGTAACCTTTGATCCGCGAGAGCATCACCTTCAACAATGCTCTTGTGTGATTTTCTTAGTTCCTAATCTGTGGAAAGGGAAAAAAGAACCAACTGCAATATCCCCTCCCTTTCTCTTCAGATTATCTTCAATACCATGGTAATCCAAATTCTGCAGGATACTTGGAAGTTTCATTCCACCATCATTGTCAAGCTTACCACCCATTTCTATGTCAAATTTGTCCTTTGAGTAGATAAACTCTGTATCATTCTCTAGTTCATCTTCTCTCGAAAATTGACTGCCGGAGGGATCCTTTTGAAAAAGAAATTTGCAAAGTTTCTGAATAGACCTTCGTTGAAAGGGTTCTCCTTCTTAGCATAGCGGTACCTGAAATTCTCGTACGTGGTCTGCAAAGTTACGTAAGATGGATGTGCAAATTGATTAAGTTGAGAAACTCAAGGACACTGATATGAGCTACAGACCTGAAATTTTCAACGACCATTGACAATTGATTTTGTAGCTATCTAAAGACGAGGGAAGAAGAGATTTCTTAAAGAAAATAATGATAGTAATGAGTCTAATGACACATATAATATTAATGCCTCGGACAGTTCGAGCTTGAAGATTGAAGTACTAATCAATAGAGTTCATTTAACAGAAGTGATGGATATCAATAACCATTAGTATGAGTATTGATTCACAGTTATACATGACTGCTTGCTTAGAACTCTAGCACATCTCATTCCCTCTTCCTGATCTTGTTTGATTCTTTTTTCCTTAGTTCCTCAACCTTTTGTTTGAAGAAATACACGTAACCAGCCTGCCACTTAGGTTACGACGAAGTTGCTAGCCCGACTTACTAAGGCTTTCACTAAATCTAGTGGTAAGAAACTAGTTTTGAAGTATTAACAGGTTTATGTTACTCTTCTGTAAGAAAATAACCAATTATGAAAGCATGGTTTAGCTAATGAATACCAAAGACTAAACGAAGTTTCATAAATGCAATCTTTTGATCCCTATGGAATGTCAATCTGAATCATATGTGACCAATTCTTTTCTTTAACCTTTAACATGCCTTGTCAAACACATGATTGCACAAATGCTACTTCGAACATCTTAATTCATGTTAAGATTTATTGTCCATATCTGTCAGTTTCTGTGCAGATGCTTTAGAAATGGGTACTGAGAAAAATTTATGTTGCACACATTGTTACTATTCCATCAGCCGATAGGTAGATATATACAAATTGTACTTGCATTGATTAGCATTAATGCCATGTTAGAGTTTGGAAAAAAGCAAAAAAGAAGATCACCTGGTTGGTGGACATCCAGTAAAAATGGAAAACTGTAAGGCCACCAACAAACCATACAGAAAATGGAGAGAATATCCTGTGATAGCTTGCTCCAGAAACTTCTGTCTTGTCGGAGAACATAACCAAGGAAAAAGAAACACATAAATGCACAGAAGGGTTGAAAATTATATAAAGTCTTATGAAGGTCGGGTAGTACCGCTGCACCCAGAACATTATAAGGAAATGATTAGTTCCTTCCTCAGAAATGAGAAAACGTCTGCCCTTTAAGAATATACTTTCTGCAACCTATCATGTTCACTCAACCTCAAGGAAATAAGCTATTAATAAAGACAGATTTGAAGAAATATGCAAATTCCGGAGGAGAAGAATAAGCAGCCATGATAATCTCCTCAAAGAGGTCTCCAGGTTAGTGAATTATAAAAATTATTTCATGGAGAATCAATTCTTGGATAATCCAAGAAGAATTTTGATGTTCCAGATAAAATGTAGTTGGTTTAACATTAAGAGAAGTAAAACAATTTTGTTATGTTATATGGAAAAAAACCATTTAACAACAATATCAATAACATTCTTTCAAAAATATCGTAGAAATATGCACTCCGAAGAGATCCAGAAGTACGTAGTCTTACTATTAACTAATAGAGTAGTTGTTTTTGATAGATGCGAAAAAAAATAAAACAAAATTTTAAGACAGTTTGAATAAAACAAAAGCAAAAAATATAATTAAATAAATATGTAAAAAAATTAAAATTAAAAGAAAAATTGAATAATAATTATTGTTAACAATATTGTTACCAATCTTCTAAATTTCGTACCATATTAGCTAGAAAATGGTACAAAATTGTAATGTACTAGTCGGTATTTGAAATACTGATCAAATTCTAATTGATATAGTAAATTTCAAAAGATTGAGGAACTAAAATGCAAAAAAAAAAACTAACAAATTGTTTCTCGTACCCATTCAGCCATTCCCTCCCACCCCCAGCCCCACGCATGCCACAGTTTGCCTACTCCTCTCGTTTGCTAGTCGTTAATCTCATACCCATCGTTGCTGTTCGTCGTCAATTGCTAGTAGTACTAGCCATTGCCATTCGCCAGTCGTAATGTTGCACCAGCCAACAACCACTCGCCAATTGCACCAGCTAATCTCATCATCGTACGTCGCCAGTTATCACCCTCTTGTGTTGTGTTGTTTTCTAAAATTGCAGTATTATGACTTGCGACTTTTCACTTATGAGTTTAAACCAAAGTTGCATTTTGCTAGTGTGTGTGTATGTAGGTTGTGGAATCGTATGTTTATATGTGATTTGTTAGAATTTACAATGGGCCTACGGGCTCACACGAGAAGGAAAGCTAGACTACATATAAGCCCAAGTGAGGTTCCATCCTAAAACTAATTGGTGATAAGTGGAGTAACCCACTAGACTTATATGTTAGTTTACTTTCCTCTCTTTCTCCAATATGGGAATTATATTTCAACACACCCCCCTCACGTGTGGGTCTAACACGTGACATAATCTATCATCGAGGTGTTAACGACTAACATAAGAGCAACCCGCTCTGATACTATGTTAGAATGTACAATGGGCCTACGGGCCCGCACGAGAAGGAAAGCTAGATCACATATAAGCCTAAGTGAGGTTCCATCCTAAAACCAATTGGTGATAGGTGGAGTAACCCACTAGACTTATATATTAGTTTACTTTCCTTTCTTTCTCCAATATGGGACAACTCCCACTCTTTATATTTCAACATGATTGCTTGTGTTGTAGGCTTGTGGGCTTGTGGATGTTGTGTATCATATACCATGAACGATTTATGAATTGTGAATTTGTGATTATAGAATAATAGTAAAATGAAAGCTTGAATTTGTCATTCATAAATTGTCACGGTGTTCACTTGAAAATTAGAATTAGTTGTAATTTTGAATATTAGAATTAACTTTCTATAATGATTGGGATCTAAAAATTTGAATTAGATTATGAATTTAAGTTTAAGGTTATTTATTTGTTGCTTGAAATTTGAAATTGAATTATGAATTTGAGGTTGTTCTTATTTGAAATTTGAGATTAAGATACATTAAAATTTAAATGAAAGGTTAATCTTTATTATAAATTGGATTATATATTATAAATTGAATTTTTAAATATTAAATAGATTAATTAATTTATGGTTGAATTATATGATTAGTAATTATACAAATTGAATTATGGTTGTGAGTTTATAATTATATCTATGATGATAACTAATCAATAGTCATACAGATTAAATTACAGTTAAGAGTTTATATTTGTATCACATAATTATACAAAATAAATTATACAATCTATAGGTAAGAAAAGAAGATGAAATTTGTTATGATTGAGTTTATGCTTAAATTATGTAACTACACAAAGTAACTTATATGTGTAATTTTATAATTGAATTATGTGGTTATACAGATTAAATTATAGATATGAGTTTATAGTTGAATTATATAATAACACAAAATGAATTATAATTATGACTTGTGAATTTATGATTAAATTATATAATTATACAAAATAAGTTATAGTTGTGAGTTTATTTTTGAATTATATAATTACACAAAATAGTTTATAGTTATGGTTTTATGTTTAAACATGAATTATTGAGAAATTAGTATTGATCTATTTCTTTATGTTTTTTACTAAACTTTATTTTAATATGAAATTATTAACTTAATTTTGATATATTTCTTTATTTATTTTTACATATAAATGGAAGTAAGTTTAAGTATTCTTGTTAATTCAACCACTTTAGCAAGATTCAATGATTTAGCATGAGTTTATGCTGGATTGATTCTCGTAATGAAGAATCATATCATTGTTTATATTAGAACAAGTATTTGAAAGGTAAAAAATCACCGTATTAAAGAAGTATTTAGTTCGGGTCAAAGATGATGTAGGGTTTTATAAAAAAAATGAGTTATGATATGAAATGACAAATAAAGACTTAACTTTAAGAGTATATGTATGAGAAAGATAAAATATAAAGATTGTATTACAAAACTGATAGTAGAAGTTCTTTTATTGATGGTCAGGATGATAGTGGAGATGTTAAAAGTAGTAGTATTTTTACCCAATAAGAAGAAAATGTTACACCTGATGTTAGGAAAAAAGATAAAAGAGTCTAATTTTTTCATACCATGAACAACTCCTAGAGTGCAACCTTCAATTTGTAGTGTTTTACAATTTAGAGAAATGACTCATAATTTAGATATGGCAATGACTAAATGGTGCTATGATTTAGATATAACATTCAATGTTGTCCGATTTAATTATTATTAGCTTATGGTAGATGTTATTACCTCTTACGATCCTGGATACAAGCTCTTTTAATTGATAACTATAGAGGTAAATTTCTGAGTAACTATGTTTATAAAATAAAAAGTTATTCAGATGAAAGAAGAATGAATTAGGCTACTTTTACGTATTCAATCATGTATAACGGTTGGGCAAATAGAAGACGGGAACTTACAATTAAGTTTTTGGTTCATTCTGTAAATGGGACAATATTTTGTATGTCTATTGATGCATCTGGTGGTGTTAAGAATGTTGATATTCTATTTCAAATATTTGATAAAGTTGTGAACGAAGTTGAGCCAGAAAATATTGTTTAGTTTATTACTGACAATGATTTTTCTTATAAAGCCATTGGAAGAAGATTGCAAAACAGGTATAGGCCTTGTTTGACAATTAGTGGATTGCATTAGTTGTTAGTTGATCCTATCAGCAGTTATCTGGCAGTAAATTAATATAGCTGATTTGACCAGCAGATAACATCAGTTGTTTATTTAAACATATTTGATAAAATTAACTATTTAGTATTAATTGTTTATGTATAAAATGACTTATGAGGGCATGATTTAAAAAAAATATAAGAATATGAGTATTATATATTAGTATTTCTTTGAATATTCTCATAGGAATTTAGATAAAGCAAAAAAGTCAACATTATCATTTCAAGCAAATGTTTATTATGATTTAAGAATGATGTCTAATTGTCATCAAATTAGAAACAATATTATCACGAATAGTTGTCATTTCGCGATTTCTCGGTTCTTCAATGCCTTCTTGTGTAGAGATAACTTTAACATCTTCAAATACATATAGAGGTATAAATTCAATATCTTGACTGATGATGTTAAAAGTTGGGTCGCCAATTGTGCTTCTTTTAATATAGTTATGTAACGCGCAAAAATTATTCTATTTTGATCTATCAATGAATACTTATTCAATCCTAATTTTATGATTACGTTTCAATTTGCTTCAATTAATCAGTCAAAATAAATTAAGTTAAACTTATTTGCCTATGTTCAAAATAAAAAATAATTATTTAAATTAATTTTTGAAACTAAACTTAAAAATGTAGTAGTTAATGAGCATAAAACTTATTTTTAATTATATGAAAATGTAATCCCTTAATAAAATTAGTCTTATCTTATAACTAAAAACTAAAAAAAGATTTTTAATAATTTTATCTATTAAAATTAACATTAAAATAATTTTTAGACATAATAACTATTTGTACAAACATTTTTATTTTAAAAATATTTAAGTATAAAAACTTATTTTTAATTTAATGATTTAATTCTTCTTAATTACAAAACTTAATCCAAGTATTAATATTTACAATAAATTCAACTCGAAACTTTCAAATTCTAACATTATAGTAATTTTTGGTTACTATAAAATAATTTGGTAGCGGTTTTTTATTGTACGTCACCAAATTCAATGATACTTAATTTTTAAAAAATAATGATACTAATATGAAGCACAAAATTTTATTAAAGAAAAATTCGAAATTGGTTTAATTTTTAAATAAATCAAAGTACTTTTTTTGACTTCAAGTAAATTGAATTTACACTTTATGCTTATCTATCTCTATTTTATCTTTATCTCTCTTTCTCTCTCCTAATTTGTAATAACTTTTGGGCACAATTGTCTTTTTATCCTTTAATTTCTTAGTCACTGGAGCAAACACTCCTCATAAGAGCGTTTTCAAAAACTACATATTGAGTTCAATCCACCAACCCAATAAGTTGATTACCAAACATGATTATCAACGGTTTAACATAGTCAAACAACTAAACACCTCTCAATCCACCAAAAATAGCTGATCAACTATTTATCAAACAAGGTTATAATTTTTTATTATATTATTTGTGTTATATATTACATTGACTTGATGTTGAAAAAATAGAAAATGTTTGATATTTTCTATTGTCAATAAAATTATACATAAAGCAAAAAAAGTGACAAAATTTATCTATAATTGTGCATGATTTCTGAATTTAATGAAAAAGGATTTCACAAATGGTAAAAATTTGTGTCGTCCTCTTATTACAAAATTTGTAGCTAATTTCTTATCATATGAGTGTTTCTTATCACTTTAGTGTTTTATTCTAATAAACAAATAGTTGAGATAAATATTTACAAGTGATAAGTGAGTTATATATATCTCACCATTTTAGGTCTAATACTATATTGAAAGTTTCTAGAATTATACTTGAAGATAATAAATTTTGGTCTCAATGTCAACTTGTTATCTGAGTTTGTGATCCTTTAGTGACGGTATTTTGTTAGACTAATAATAATGAAAAAGTAACAATAAGTTATTTTTATGATGTCATAAAGAGGACAAATGAAGCAATTAAGGTCAATATGAAAAATATATCTTCTTTGTATATACATTTTTTTGCCATTATTAATGAGATATGAGAAAGACAAATTTATTCTCTATTATTTGCAACTGGAATATTTTTTAATCTTAATGTCTATTTCGTACCAAATGTATAAAAAGTTGAAGTTAATAGAATAATGTAATTAATTGTTATAACTATCATTGTCTATGAGATAAAGCAAGATCTGTTAAACTCACAATGAAAATTTATAGGGATACTTTTGATAATTTTGGGATGTCAATTATTATTTGTTAAAAAGACTAACTAAATTTAGGTATATATTTTCACTTTTGTTGCTTATTGAAAATAAATTTAATTTAGGTATATATTTTCACTTTTGTTGCTTATTGAAAATTAATCATCAATTTATTTTTTTTACAATGTTATTTTATTGTCTTACAGTTGTTTGGTAGTACTAATTCATAAGTGGTATTCTAAAATTGCAAATGTTTGTAATTCGAATTATGAGTCAATATATGAGTACAACAGGTGTGAAAGAAATTAGAATACATTTAAATTCATCCATTTCAAAAAAATGAATAAATTAAAATTTAAAGATTGATCAACTTGATCATTGTTTGATATAATTTAAAACTGTTCACTCTATTATTCTATGATATGACAAATAAACATTTCCAAGCTACTGTACACGTCTCCTTAAAACCTCTGCTGCTTTTGTGTGTTTTATCTCCTGCCCTGCTGCATTTTGTTTTTCTTCCTTGGCTGTGCATCGTCGTTCCTTCGTCCCAGCTGCTGCGTCCAACGACAGCGTTTCTCATTTGGTTATGCGCTAATTTCGCATGAAACGTCTGCGTGCGTTGCGTATCCGTAAAACCATTCACGCTGCTGTCGTTTCCTTCATATGATGTTATCGTATTGCTGCTTCTCTTGTTTTTCTGATGTGAATCATGTGATAAATAAACCCATTTATTTCTTGGTCCACTGGTACTGTCCACTCTTTTTAATACCTCAGGTACGTTCTCTACGTTGTCATTTTCTCTTAGCCAGCTCATTGGTACGAACTGCTTCTTGCTTTTAGAACCTATACTGGAACTTACAAAAGTTTAAGAAGGCAAAATAAGAACAAGG
>JAOSBL010000210.1:1662604-1689167 GCA_027568915.1 Erythroxylum roraimae
CAAGTAACGGCGGGCCGGGAGTTGATTCCCGGGAGGCCCCTCCGACGCTCAAGTCAGTTTCTTTGTGTAGGTTTTTTAGCTACTGTAGGTAGAGAAAAATAGGTTTGTAATCTCGTACCTGAGTTATGGTAGAATAGTATCTTATATATGCCGTGGATGCTAGGTTTACGTAGATCTTTGTGTTTGCATGAGAGTCTCACTTTTTGATGGGCCGAAAGGGCCATGGACGTGTGAAAATGAGCCTTGGCCTAGCACAACCGACCTAATCAATATTTAATATTTTAAAATAATTTATCATAAAGTTTGGTAAAGATATGACTGATTTGATATATTATGATTATTCTTGTACTACTTGATAAGATACGACTGATTTGATGTATTGTGATTAACCTTTTACCTGGCATGTAAAGTAGAATTTAAGGGTTTCTTAAAAGGCTCAACTTTGAGTTTAAAACAATATTATTTTAATATAATATTAAATTAATAAAAAATTAAACTTGATATGCAATCGACCAAATTTTAATTTATTTAAATTTAATCATATTCAAACTTAATTCACAAATTTGTTTTATATTTTTATAAAAATACTTTTTTATAACTTGATTTTATCATATTATGATTAAAAAAACAACTTTATCGATTATTCCAACACTCACCTTAATCTTTACGTGTAATTTTAATAAAGAAATATAAATTACTCACCTTTATCTTTACGTGTAATTTTAATAAAGAAATACAATAATGATGTTAATAAAAAATGTGAGCCACAAAGTTTGGAATGGATACAATTGTCAACTCTTACACTTAAATTATTATCAAGAAGGGTGCGAAGCAACTTTAACCTTAATCATAAGATATAAATAACTCTAAACATGCACTCTTTATTATATTGATAATAGGGATAAGACACATTTTTCTCTTAAATTGATAAATTTAAAATTTAAAAAATTAAATATTAATGTTAAATTATTATAAAATTAGTATATGGTACAAACTGAACAAAATTTAAAAATTCAAAATAGAATTATAAAAGAATACTATCTTTACTCATAGGAAAAGTTAAATATTAATAAAAATAATTATTAAATTGACTAATTTTTTAATAATAGAAATAATTTAGATAAATAATTCGTTTTTTAATTATTAATTTTATATATTTTAAGCTGTATATCAATTATTCCTTTTTCCTTAGTCTTATCCCAAACCTTTGATTCAACACTTCTGACTCTTCTTCCCGTGTACTCAGTCAAGACTATGGTATGGTTAAGGAAACTCTAGTTTGGTAGAACAAAAGACATTTTCTGGATTGGATAAGTACGAGGGAGAGATAAAATCAAATAGAAAATGAAGAGATATCAAGACTTTGCTTTGGAGTAAACGATTGGTGTCACAGAAACAACAATCATTCTTTTGTCTTCTTGGACATGAAAATCCTTAAATGGGCAAATTGTTTTACCTTGTACAGAACCTCCTCATGTTTGCTTCTAGCACTCAATCTGGAAGGCCCAACAACCAATGGATGCTTCTGCTTAGCCATTTTGATTGCCATTTCATGGAAGTTAATGCCTAACTTGTCCACATAATCCAACTTGACTGTATTATAACTTATAAGTGATATATATGTACCATCCATCGAGTCCTTTAGTGGGTAATCCAACCTTGAACATGAACTTCAATGGCGTCCCAATCCTTTGTACATTTACATTATCGGGAAAAAAAAAGGAAGATTTCCAAGTTGTTCTTTACATGTGTTTTGTCTTCGAACTAGTGTCATAAACTATGTGTATCATAAGCAACGTAAAGTTCTCTTTTTGAAAGCAGGGAATATTATATGTTTTAGAAATCAGCGCTCAATCAACTCATAGGAATCATATTCTTCATATGGTTTGATCTGGTTCATATTGATCTTCCAAACCAAAACCAGAATTTTTTTTACAATTTGGATATAGCTTTCAAGAGAGATTAATATAGAAACTTGGATTAAGAATAGTAAAGATACGAGACTTGAACAAATGTGTTAATACTTGCTTGCAATCCACAATCAGATAAGGTTGACGTGGACGCGAAGCTAAATCCTTAAGAATGGCCGAAATTCTCCGTCTCTTGCGACGTAGACAGCCGCCTCACCCAACCACAATATAGACCTTTAAGAGCCCATCAGTCATTCAGTGTAGTCAACACCTAACCCAGCAAAGGAGCTTCCACTTCCTCTTTGTTTCAGTCATATTTGCTTATATGTCTCCAAAGAACTGAAATCTCACTTTGATCTTTGTCCCAGGTAACTTGTTATCCTTAAAGCTTGTGTCTTTGATCATTCTTTTTGGTTTTATTTGAATCCCCTTCTGGGTTGTCGTTTCTCTTATGCCTCTGTGATTTTTGTAATGATGTTGATCAGTTTCTGTACTAAAGGTTCGAACTTTTTTGAGTAAATGGGTTCGAGAAGCTTCAATTTACAATCTTGACCTTTGTTTTGGTGTTATTCATGTGGGATTCCAAATGGTGTGATACAACCATTGGTGGTACATCGATTATTCTCTTTTTGGATACAGTGTGACATGATCCGCAGGACAGACTGTTTACATTAGGGACTTTATATCATCTTCTTTGTTAATGTAACTAATAATACAACTGAATCGATTTTCTTTTTATCTGTATAAACGTACATGGACTTGTTTACATTTTGTTTATCTTCCTTTCTGTTTTGATCCATCAAAATGCAACTGAATGAGCTCTTTATGGCTTCTATAAAGCAGGTCCTGCCCTTGTTGGATACCGTAAGTGAATGAGCGAAAGATGGCTTCTTTCACGACCTCTTGCAGTGTTGTCCTGCTCTGCGTCTTCACTGGGTTTTGTTTTATGTGTCAATGTTGTGCTGGGTGGCTTCAAGCAAACCAGACTGCACAGTTGATCATTGATGCTTCTGGGGGTCGTCCAATACCAGAAACGCTCTTTGGGATATTCTTTGAGGTTAGTTTTTCACTTGCATTTAATACATTTCCTTTTACTGTGTAGTTGATTTTTCTTCTTTTCCTATATGTTATATGTTTGATGTCATTTCTATTTTCTTGGTCTTCCTCAACGTCACAAATGCAAAATGTGTGTTTCTCTTCTTTCATTTTTGTATTCACATTTCTAAATTCACTTTGATGTTTGGAGTGATTCATACATACATCTAATGATCTTTGAATGAAGAGGATTTGAGCAGAAAAACCTTGTTGCACTGATGAGATCTTTGAGTTTTCCTTGACTAGACTGAATATCATTTCAACTCATATTGATTATCACTGAGGGGATTTGTATTATGTCTAATGAAACAAATTTCAACTTAACGGTATTTTTTTAATGCAATTAATGAAATGCACTCGAATATAAAGACGATGAGTGTCAAAGGTTAGCATGATATCAGAGTTGATTTTATACAGGAGATAAATCATGCTGGAGCTGGTGGAGTATGGGCAGAGCTTGTCCGCAATCGAGGTAAGATTCCATTAATGGAAAAGAAAGATCAGTATGTTAATTTCTGCTACTAAAGATTTATGAGACTGTAGATGATACAAGCTCTCTGTATATAATGAATACCGTGAGATTACGTTGTTGGATTGCAGAATCGAAATCCAAATGGTTTCCATATAAATCTAAAAGGAGCTTTTCAATTCACTATTTCTGTATTTAATTTCAATTTATGAGTGGTAATCTGCAACTGCGGATTCCTAAACTCTTTCCTTTTTCCATTTTTAATTCCAGGGTTTGAAGCTGGAGGACCCAATACTCCCTCAAATATTGACCCTTGGTCAAAAATCGGTGATGACTCGTACATCATTGTATCAACTGACCGTTCCTCCTGTTTTGAACGTAATAAGGTCGCAGTTAGATTAGATGTGCTCTGCGACAACATAGGCAATAATATTTGCCCAGCTGGTGGGGTTGGCATCTATAATCCAGGATACTGGGGCATGGTGAGACGTCCTACTACAAAGTTAATCTTTTCTATTTTCTCCTTTGTTTTTCCTTTTTCCCTTTCGAGTGAAGTGCTAGAGTACTAGTTAGCATATCGTGGCATCTTAATGTCCACACTAATGAAAATTCTTAGCATACAGGCAATAAATACATCAAAATATGATCATTATAGCAGTTTGTTAATTTGGAATAGATTATCATTTTGCGTTTCCATCACAATTCACTTAGGTGCATTTGAAACATTATTTACTTATTCTGTTTGTTTTTCAGAACATTGAACAAGAAAAGACCTATAAAATTGTTCTTTATGTCCGTTCATTGGGATCCATCGATGTATCTGTATCTTTGACAAGCTCAGATGGGTTGCAGATGTTGGCTACTGGCAACATTATGTGAGCCCAATTTAAAGTGACTTCTGATTATGCTGATAATCTTTAGGGAATGCAAAAACAGAATTCATGCTTTTCATATTTTTCTTTCAGAGCTTCGGCAGCTGAGGTTTCAAACTGGACAAAGGTTGAGGTTCTCTTGAAAGCTGAAATCTCAAATCACAATTCAAGACTTCAGTTGACAACGTCAAAACAAGGAGTGATATGGTTTGATCAAGTCTCAGCCATGCCATTGGACACATATAAGGTACTTCCTTTTTATTTCTTTTGGAGCTGATTCTTCTGAACAAATGGCCAGATAATATTTTGAGTGGAGTGATTACTTTTCATCTCCTTGTATCAATTAAATACCATATCTCACCTTAACTAGTTGTTTTCCTATTCGGTATGCTGAAGTTGTCAAAATGTATATCTCTTTGTTTCGGAGGTTCATTAGGTTTATTTTACTCATATTTTCAACATTGCATTTGAGCTTAGCTTTTACATTGTTAGTGGAGCATGAGGACGGGCTTGAACTGTTAAAGTTGCTATTAGCAAGTGTCTTGGAATAATGTACTACTTTCACACAAAATACATTTTATTTCAAAAGATAAAAAAGTTATCTTGATTCAGTATATGGAAGACATACAAATAAACGTTTGGTTCATAAACTTCACTCCACCGGCACCACTTCAAATTATGCCCAATTTACCTTATTAGTTGATGGCTTTGTCCTTTCTTGAAAAGTGAAAAGGAAAAGAAGAAGGAAACTACATTCAATTGAGGAATAAATGCAAGAAATGACTTCATGAAGGATTTCATTTAATTGATTTTGAATCATTAACGTTTATCAACAGAAGTTTCAAAGTTCCAGTGACAATAAATAAGACAATGTTCTAATGTAGTATTTGAAAACAGTTTTATGCTTAACTCTATGTCATGAAACATCCATATTGAGGAGAATAATGACTCAGGATTGTGCTGCCACGTTTGAAAGGGCTAAGTTTGCCAATTTTGATCCAGAATTCTGAACAAATATGCAAATATCCAGAATTCTGAACAAATGGGGATATTTGTCTTGACTCAGAAGTTTTGACATATAATCTTAACAGGGGCATGGTTTCAGAAGTGATCTTGTTGAAATGCTTGCAGATATGAAACCAAGATTTGTTAGATTTCCAGGTATGGACATTTTTCCTATAAATGGAGATCTTTTAGGTCAAGTTGCATTCTTATTTTCAGTTTCCATCTCAGCAGTCATGATGTCCCTCCAGGGATCTCTCTTCTTATTTTTGACTTACTGACTCTGGCTGGGATTTGGCTTTTATTGTTGGCCATGTTACATCCTTGTGTTTCTGACAGTTCTCCCTTTAGGTTTGATCTGTTAAGGACCAACTATCTATAGTCAGTAAGATTGTACTGGCTAACAGGCACAGCCTGAGATAGATACTAACACTTTCATATTGGTTCTTATTTTCCCCATTCTCTTTCATGTGGTAGTGCAAATTAATCAACACTATGTATATCTTTTACTTGATACATCTTAAAATCATAGCAAGTTCCTTTGTAGAAGACATGTTAATATCAGCGTCGAAAAAATTCAACACATCTTGATTTAAATTGATATTGAACTAATCTTATAATCTTGTTTTAGGTGGCTGTTTCGTTGAAGGTGACTGGCTCAGAAATGCATTTCGTTGGAAAGAAACAATTGGACCATGGGAAGAGAGACCTGGTCACTTTGGTGATGTTTGGATTTATTGGACTGATGACGGGCTCGGTTATTTTGAGTTTCTTCAAGTATGTATCAGTTACTGTCCTGCAGAGGCAGGATGATGCAATGTTTATCAGAACTCGAAAGACTTATTTTTCTTGGTCAAGTAAATGAAATATGATTGATTATTTATGCAGCTAGCAGAGGATCTTGGTGCGTTACCAATATGGGTGTTCAACAATGGTATTATTAGTGTACTTGATGTAAATATATATAAATATATATATACTTCAACTTGTCTAATAGATTAATGCCTTTTGGTTTATTGAAATTGTCAGGAATCAGCCATCATGATGAAGTTGATACATCGAAAATCATGCCTTTTGTACAAGTAAGTTTGCTAATTAATTTTTGTTTGCATGATCTAAGTCAATGAAAAGTTAGAAGCAACTAATTTCAGGTGGTACCGCAATCCAATCAGATCTGATATGTCTGTCCGAATTTATGCTTACTTGATTTGAGTTTTGCATTTTGCTTTAACCTGTTCTGTTTTATTAAGTTAGAACAAAAATAAACTAAGCATGCTAAATTTTTAGATGAATCTAAGCTATTTTCAACAAGTTCTGCCTATAGGAATAGGATAGAGGTATGATATGAACCATGGTTTATCTTTGGGTTCTGATATAGAGAATGTATCATGGAATAATATTTGAAGCAAGGAAAAAGTGCCAAGGGTGGAAATTCATCCAAATTCACGTCGGATCTTACTCATTCCATGTGCATGTTTCATGCATTGTTTGAGTTCTTTATATTATGCCTGTATATACCTGTCGGTTTTGTCCATATAAAAGCGTTTGTATGATCACAGTTTTTAAACAGTACACATGTTGATGATAAGCATCCGCTACATATCTATCTTCTTTGCTCCATTCATGTCCTAAAACAGATTGATGACAAAAGCAACTAATATATTTTTGTAAAAGAGAGAGGTTGTAACTAGAATGCCATGAACCATATTAGGTCTTAACTATACTACACTTCACCTTTAGAAACATTCATCATACAGCTTCATACTCTTGGAATAGTTCCGTCAATACACACTTGCTTGGACCATCATTCTGACCTTCACCCTTGTGTAACCACATTTGAATTGTCCAACATTCATGAGTAAAGCCGATATTGCTACTCCATCAACTCAAAATGAAAATCTTCCAAGGCAAACTAAATCAAAATCTTAAAAACAAAACATAAGTCTTCAAGACGGAAAAAAAATCCCATAGTAGTACAGTTTTTACTGTTATGTGCATTGTTTATGATGATCACTGTATACTGTTCATGCAGTTTAACACTCCTCCTGTTACCCTTTTCTTTTTCCCTAAGATTTATTTACTCGGATGTTACAATGATGTGAAACATTTTAGGTTTCAGCCGATTTATTTATATTTGTGGTCTAATGGTTATCAGTTTCTGATATATACTATCTGATAGGAATAATAAGAATCTCTGACAATTTTGAAAACATACTCACTGTTACAGTGCTTATCTTGTTGCAGGAAGCCCTTGATGGTCTTGAGTTTGCACTAGGTGATTCGGATTCTACTTGGGGTTCTGTACGAGCTGCAATGGGACATCCAGAGCCTTTTGACTTGAGATATGTTGCTATCGGGAATGAGGACTGCGGGAAGAAAAACTACAGAGGTTTGAATACTATTTGTGTCCTAATTGATTGCCTTCAAACGTAGACAAACCTAGGCATTTAGGTATGCAGTATTCATTGTTGGGTCTGAATGTTGCTCTAAGTCTCTATCTGACATGCATGTACTTCAAACTAAACCATTCTTCAACTATTAGACGATATAATGTTCATAACGTCTACAGTGAATATTTTCACGTGGCATTATTAAAATTGTAAAGTTTCTACTCTGGTGCCCTATAATTACTTTGATTATATAGCAAGCTGATGTTATTCCATGGTATATGAAAGATTGGCTTTTCTCCAGAAAAATTTCTTTGGGTTCATCTGATATGTCTGTCTTTTAGTTTCTGGAAGATAAAAGTTTCAAAGGAACTTTAATTCTTTTCACTGATCAGGAAATTACCTCAAGTTCTATGATGCTATAAGGAAAGCGTATCCAGACATCCAAATGATCTCAAACTGTGACGCCTCTTCTAGTCCTTTGGATCACCCTGCACATTATTATGATTTCCATGTAAAAATCTCGTAACAACATTTATGCTTCCCAATTACTGGAGTTTCCTCTTTTTCTATGTTGTCTTTTCATGTTTAAGACAGCATGATTATTGGTAAGACAACATGATTTTAACATTTCCTCTGCCTTCTGATTTATTTGATAGATATATACATCTGCCAACGACATGTTTTCTAAAGCTCATAAATTTGATCACTTGTCACGCAATGGTCCAAAGGTGCGATCATGTGTTCTACATTGCCGATTCATGGAAGCAAATGTTAGCGGCGGATAGTTCTGATATTCATTCCTTTTGTAGGCTTTTGTCAGTGAGTATGCTGTGACTAGTAAAGAAGATGCTGGTACAGGAAGTCTTAAGGCAGCAATTGCTGAAGCTGCATTTGCCATTGGATTAGAAAATAACAGGTTTGTATCTACGCCCTGAAACTGAGGTAAGCGTGAATACACTGAAGCCTTCTGTTTTTCTTTATTGCAGTGATGCGGTTTCGATGGCAAGCTATGCACCACTTTTTGTGAATGTCAATGATAGGCGGTACGGTTTTCATTCTTTTCCAAAAAAAAATTCAGTATGTAACATGGAAAATGAAATCTCTTTTCGTGGATTAAGTTGTAAGGTTCAAACCTGTCTCATGCAGGTGGAACCCCGATACAATTGTTTTCAATTCCTCGCATCTTTATGGAACTCCTAGCTACTGGATGCAACATTTCTTCAGAGAAACAAGTGGAGCAACTCTTCTCCATGCTACACTTCAAACTAATTCCACTTACCTCGTCGCTTCTGCAATTATTTGGAAAAGCTCAGAGGATGAAGAGAATCACCTGAAAATAAAGGTTTTTTAATCCTTCTTCTATTGAACATAATCATCTTTGTTCTCAGAAAATGGCTGTCTATCATCAAATTTGATTAATGCTAGGCTTTACAGTTAATTCTTTAGTCAAAATTCTTACCTCTTTTGCAAATAAAAATTCAGATTGTGAACTTTGGGAGCAGTGCAGTGAATCTTAAAATCTCTGTGGACGGATTAGGGATGAACTCGTTACGATTGTCGGGATCAACAAAAACTGTACTCTCTTCTTCTAATCCTCTGGACGAGAATTCCTTCACCAATCCAAAAAAGGTATCTTGCAATTCAATACTCAATCTTCTCTTGAAAAAACATGCATTTTTACCTTGTAAGAATTTCCCACCGAAACCATATTTACAATCCAGAGATCTATATGCTTAGGCATTCTAGTTTCTACTACTGGTTCCTTGGGGCCATATTAGTAGTTTCATGAAGAGTTAAACAATGTCTCAGAAATTCATAGTCAGACTGTTTCTCCTGATCAGAATTCTGAACTTGGCTGAGTGAAGTTGATTACTCGGGAACCCACTGGTCCTCGCCTTTAAATCATTCCTTCTCTGTTATTACATATGCCATGCAGAGAAAAACTCTCAAGGGTCTCAATGATTCGTTCAACTTAGCTGATCGTCGCTTCAACTTCATCTATATACCGAATAAATCGTTCTTGTTTTATATGCTTCTTCACTTATGCAGGTAGCACCAATCCAAAGTCTGATGAGCAACGTTGGAAAGAACATGGATTCTGTGCTTGCACCATATTCTTTGACAGCATTTGACTTGTTATTGGACGCCAGCAATATCAGGATCAAAGGATCTGATTCTTTCACCAGATCATCCTTCTAAGAAATGTATTATCAAGAACATGTGCCCTTTGGTGTGTAAAAATACAATAAAAGTCTACTTCTTTCTTCATCTCCAGGCTTTTGTATCCATATACATGTATGTACATTTCCAAGCTCATCTACCCTAGTTCTGCTTTCAATATGGATCTGGACTCCATTTTAAAAGTCTCAATCAGTCAAAATGTCTTAAAATTTTGATAGACAGGACTCAGCTGGGTGAAGTATGTGCAAAGAAACCTATTTTACTAATTCCCAAAACCAAACCTAATGTATCACTACCTTAGGAGTGGACTAACTAGTGGCATAGGTTGCAGATTTGAAGTCAACATGAGATGAGATTGATAAAGACTTTGTTATATTCGGTTTATGAGTTGGCCAACGATTTGTTCATTGCTCATTGATATATGATAAGATGATGACCTTTCACTGACAGCTGCTAACAGAGAAGATTAGGTGATGAACAAATTAGAGAATCAATCTTGATAATTAGAACTAAAGAATATAAAGTCAAATACTTAACAATGGTATGATTTGGTATTGTCTATGATTAGAATTCTAGTCTATTACTTTTCAAAAAATAAAAAAAAAGGGGAGAAAGCCACAATTGCAATCTTTTAGATGTGTATTAGACAAATTTTCGAAATAACGCAATAGTTTGCAAATCACATCAATCGGATACTCCATACTAAGCATATCCTATACGACAAGCTTGATCGAGAAAACGTAAGTAAAGGATTCGAACACAGGACTTTTTGGTCTCATGCTCTTTCACTCTATCAACTCGATCATCCCATAAGAAGCTCTAGTCTAGTACATGCCTATGAATTGTTTTCAAATTACAATTATTGTTGGCTTCAAGCAAACATTATATATAAACAAAAACACTTGTTACGTGAAAATAATATTTTTAAAGAGAGTAGTTAGTTTAAATTTTATAAATTTTATTTAAAATAATCTTATTATTTAATTCTAAATCATTGGTTATCTAATTATTTTATTTGGAATGTAGTTGACAAGTATTATATATACTTTCAAGAGTAATTTGATACAAATCTTTTTTGAGAGTCCAACCTTAAAAGCTAGCTCAAAGAGTGAGAGAGCTCATAAGCTCTTATAAATTTCACATCAGCCTCTCATACGACCGATATGAGACTCAAATCCCTTACCTTGTAATTAGACCGTAACATAATTAGTCAAGAATCGATAAGCGTTGAATTTTATAAATATTAGTTAAACTAACTTTTTTATTTAGTTTTAAATCATTGATTGGGGTTATGTAGATGCCTAAATTTCTCAAATTCTGCAGATTCTTTTAGTTTTGTTGTAAATGTCAACCCAAAAGGTGGCCTAGGAATCTGCCAACCTTGGACCCTAGATTTTAATATCATTAGACCACCAATAAATTTTGTCATATTCTTATTTTAATTTTTTATTTTAAAAGTTATTACTCATTAATGCTCTTGTTATTTTATTTTTAATAACACTATAATGTAAATTTAAAAAATGTTAAAATGATATTATTTTAAAATTATGAATAAATATTAAACTTATATTATTAAAAAATTAGTAGAGTAAAATTATTTGATAAATAAATAAATAATGTTAAAAAGGGATAATAGGTCAAACTCAATTTATAATTAACAAGTAAAATTGATTTCAATCAAATTTCGAATCATATTATTTAGACTATATGATTTGGTGCAATTTGAGACAATCTAATTGATTAAAATCACATTATTTTATTTAATAAATAAAATAAAATATTTCAAATTACATTTAAATAATAAAATAAGAGTTGGATTTGATTATGTCCATTAATATTGTAAAAAAAGATTTTTTTAAATGTATAAAAACAAAAAATTAAAAATTAAATCATACACCCCATATTTAATTAATTTTCTTGAAGACTTAAGTGATGTTAGGTTATCACGTCAAATCATCTGTTCTAGCTATTATGTTCTAATCCTATTATATTAAATTTTATTAATACATTTATGTGCGGTTCATATAAATATGTAGATAAGATTTAATGAAACATGATAGAAACACATTAACCGAAACTGAAAATCTAATCTCCTAAGTTATAGATAATGTTATTAGTCCACGTATTCACTCACTAACAAGTTGATCATGATGTGATCATCATGATTAATAGTAAGATTTAACCCTAATTTCTCTTTTCAATCCATTTTGTTAGGTCTTGATGGGCTCATCCATTTATATCACAATTTTTCCCAACTCAAAAATTGTAAATTAAAATTTCACTTAATTTTCCCATTAAAAAGCATTTATATTATTTTAAAAGCAAAGAAAATTATGAAAAATGACTATTTAATTCTAATTTTAATAAATAAACTTTCAATTTTAAAAGATTCTTTTAATTTCAATTTAAAAAACTCATTTAAAAAATAATTATCAAAATATATATAATATAAACATCAGAAATAGATTAATTAAATTTCAGTATTACAGTAACTTACCTTATCTAATTAAATTAAATTTTAAATTAATAATGTAAGATAATTATAATAAATTAACAATTTGAATTTGATTTGATTAACTTAATTCGACTTTTAAAATTATGATAAATTATTACGTAAACAAATCTTGATAATTCGGGTTTAATATTTATATCGCATATGTTTTATTATTACTTTAATTTAAGAAAAATATTTTTAAAATTAGAATTAAAAGAAATATATTTTATAATTTTAAAAATTTTCTAAAATACAAAATAGCATTATAGTACAAAAGTTGTTTTTCTTTTTACACATTACCTATTTTAGTACATAAGTAAAATAACAACGTTGTTGAGCTCTCTCTCTCTCTTCTCTCTCTCTAACTCAGCCCCCACTTACCACTCACACAGTTCACAACTGACAACTCCCACTCAATTGAGGCTTCATCTGTCCATAGAAAAACTCAACTCCACCATCTCTCTCCTTCTCTGTACACTCACGACCCAACAACTCTTTCTCTGCGGAAATGTCTGAACAAGGTGGGTTTGGTGACGCAGGTAGCTATTCTCTACTAAACCACCAAACCATGAGTACGACCGCTTCTTCACGAGCTATTAGCACAATCTTCCTCGACGACGGAGCTGATCTCCGATCAGACGGTCTCGAGGACGGCGTGACGGGGTCCAGGAGGAGAGGTGGCAGTTGCTGTTATTTTAACTATTCGAGGCCTGTGATGGTCCTTGACCTGTTGTTTAACACGGCATTTGTTGTGGTCTCTGTGATGGTGCTTCTTTCCTCTTCTAAAGAGACCCCATCTACGCCTTTGAGGATTTGGGTTTCTGGGTATGCTTTTCATTGTTTTTTGCATGTGGGTTTCGTGTGTTTTGACCATGGAACGCGGAGGATGAGGCAAGGCAAGAACTTTCATGATGATGATGAAGATGATTATGATGATCATGGTCGCGTGGACGTTGGTGGGTTGTCAGCTTGTGAGATTCATAACAGGTATAGTTATTGCTAACTATGCAAATTGATGTCTTTTCTCTTTCATTTTTTGTGCTCTGCTTGTAAATCTATTGTATATTGGAATTTGGAACTCGGTCTTTGTTTTCTTAGTTTCTTGCGTTTTTTTGCTTATGAAATTTTTTGGTTAGTTTTCTTGTTTTAGCTTGTTTTTTACCGTTTCAGTCAAATTTTCATGGTACGTTCAGTTAGCCAATTTTATGATAATCACCAAAAACATGTTACTATTGTTCTGCTGGTTGCTACTGCTATCATTATAGTCACTTATATTGTGAGCTAACGTTCCACTTAGTTGGACAAAAGTTTTGAAATTCGTAGTTTATACCTGCATGCATCTTTGTTGAGAAAGACAAGGAAAAAGAACGGAGAGAAGCTAACGGTACCTAATCTAATAAGAAGTATCGAGCTTCTTTTTATGGATGTAAAGCTTATCTGAATTGTTGTGATTCTTGTTGGGTGCTGATTTCTGTGGTTTAGCTTGATAACATACACAGATTATGTCCTCATATACCGTCATTATTGTTGTGAAATAGCAAACTGCAGACTAAGCTGCTGCATCCAATTGATGTCTTAGTCAAGATGGTTTGTAATCTTTTTCCTTTGCTGCATCTGTTTTGGAAAAGAAGTTGCTTGAATGGTGAGAGGAGAATGTGAAAGTTCATATATGATGATCGTGGCAACCCCAAAAAAGGGTGTCTAGTGGTGGTTGTATGAAGCAAGATATATTGGTTATATGCATGTGCATTTGTGTTGGGTGGTTATCGTGTCTCTTTGGTTCTTTGATCTAAGCAAAGGCCAATATATTTATTAAGTTGTAAAAGTTCTCGTATCGACTAAGAACAAAAGCAAATGAGGGTTCATACGCAAGAATGAGATCATAACTTAATGCCTTAAGATTTTGGTTTTAGATATGGTGCTTTTCTTGTATTTGAACCACTCTTACCAAAATAGAGATTAACAAAAATTTAAAATCTTAATCACTTAGAATGCTGGACGGTTAATATTGCAGTTTCTTGGCTACTAAGATCAGCATCTCAGTAGGTAATGCCCTCAAAGCTTTCCTAGTATGTGATTTCATAACTTTACTTTTTCAGGATGATGAAAAAGTTGGAATCTATTAATACAATGGTGTCATCCATCTGGTGGGTGATTGGATTCTATTGGATTGTTTTAGGCGGTCCAGCACTGTTGCAAGATTCACCCCGTTTATATTGGTAAGGGTCATACATGTCTTGAATATGTTTTGCTGGATTGTAACCTGCCCTCTCGCTTTCTGCTTCTTTAATCACGTTATTATACTTATTGTATTGACTCGCTTGTTTCATATGTTTAAGTGCCTTAGTTCTTACATCTGAATAAAGTCTCAGAAATGGTACATCGGTTATGGAGTGTATATACTATGCTGGAGAGTCTGCAGAGTAAATTATATTATCGATATGAACATGCTTGTATAATGTTGAATTCTTAAACCATTACATAAGAATATTGATCTCTTAATCTTTTTTGTCTTCTGGAAGCACATTTAGGCATTAAAAGAATATGTTCTTGTGCTGTCAATTAGTTCATCTGAGCACATATTTGGAGATCTGGACTGTTCTTGTATACTTGTAGGAATAATGCTTTTCTTCATGTGGCGAGAGAGAAATGGAATCCACTGTGATTATGATATTGCTGAGTACAGTGGGTTTTTAGCCTATTCTTGTTCATTATCAATTGCTAAAGCTGATTGATGAATGATTATATGTGTAATGTATGGAAATTACCCTTCTTGATATACTAAGTGCTTATCTTTAGGGTTAAGTCTTGGATCTAATATTCTTTGCCATGGATATCGTTTCCTATTACCAACTTTTGCATGGTTTTCTCGCTGCATCTAGTTTTTGTAGAGGAGTTTATGACCTTCAAGGGCCTCAATTTTAGCCATGAATAAAATTACTTATTCATGACAAGATTAATCTTATCTTCAAATCTGATGCTTTGAACATGACTTAACTTTTGCTTTAGTTATATTTTCATGTTGTATTGCTATTTCATTAACACACTGTGTGAGGACTGAAGGTTAGAGATGTGATGCTTTGAACCAGGACATGCTTTAGGTATATTTTCATGTCGTATTGCCACAACAATGATACACCTCTCATGTACTGCAGGTTAACGGTGGTATTTTTGGCCTTTGATGTGTTCTTCGTCATATTTTGCATTATAGTGGCATTCATCGTGTTCTTGGCTGCCTTTTGCATTCCAATTGCAGCAGTAGTTTATGCTTTTGCTATTGGAAAAGGTGCATCTGAAGATGACATCAGGAGTCTTCCCAAGTATAAGTACTGCCAAGGTAGTCAATTCAGGACAATGGAGTATGATAAGAAGCGGGAAGTGCTTGGTACAAGAGGGTGGTGTAGCAACACAAGTTCCATTAGTGAAATTGATCTTCCTCTTGAGGATTCTGTGAGCACCTATTGACTCTCTTCTGCTGTCAGCTCTTTAAGAATTTTCAGCAGAAAAGCTAAGCTAGACTGAACAGGCGTGATTACTGTGTTCATTTTTTTACCAGCCTTGCATTTCGTGTTGTGTTTTACGTTTTTGTCTTCAGACCTTAAAATAGAAGCTTGTGCGGGGAATTAACGTGTGTTTGTTGATTTCCAGAAGTGCTGCATTTGCCTTTCTAGATATGTAGATGGAGTGGAGCTGTACACCCTTCCTTGCAACCACCACTTTCATTGCAGATGCATCAGCAAATGGCTCCGGATGAATGCCACCTGCCCTCTCTGCAAAATTAACATCCGCAGAGGTGATAACTTGGTCTGATAAGCTCAGGACTGGTTGGCCGATTCAACAAAAAATGATGTTATAGTTTTCAGATCAATTGGCTTCAGTGGTTATTAACAACTGAGATCAAAATGAAAGAACAATGGCCTTAACTCTTTGATTTCATATTGAAGCCTCTAGGATAAATGTATATCTTGTACATCCGATTTCTCAACAAATAAATTGAGGTAGATCCTCCTTACAGTATAATGTTCAGAAGTGAAGCAAGTTCATCAGATTGCTTTGGGAGCATGCCTTTTTGTTTTTTGTTTTAATTTCAAGCAGTATTTCCATTTTCATTCTCATTTCCAGGGTGAGGCAGATCTTTCAGAAAGTTTGTCCTTGTGGATTTCATTGCTTCCAATTCACAACAGAGATAGAAAACAGATAAACGATTTCTATTTAATTTTATTGTTCTTGTTCTTGTCTTTCCTGATCAAACGAATCTGAAATGAATTAAGCAAAAATGGGAAAGAAGAAAGAAAAAGAGAACCCAAAGTTTAGACTGAAGCAAGTTCAAGAGGAAGTTTTCTAGATGGGGTTCAAGCTCCCTCCCAAGTTATATAACTGGAAAAGATGAAAAATAACAAGAATACCAGAGTTTCTGGTACAATTATTTCTATGTGAATAGAATTTACACCCGATACTTTTCGGGTATGCATCGAATAAACCGTCAAATGCATGTAATAATCTATAAATTACAAGTTCTAAGTGATGGTTTTGATTCAAAGGATAAATGTAAGAATGTGATATATAACTTCAAAGGAATTTAAGAAAGCATGTGGTTATAGTTATCTAAACGGAATGAGATGTGAAGTTAAATGCTGAATAATGAACTGGACCAAACTTCTTCAATTCAGTACAATCAGTGTAATCTTGATGGTGGGTCGAAAATGAATGTAGCAAGAAGAAAACTCATTCTGGGATCATTTGGTTTTGGAAGTAACATGAGCAACAATAGGACTCCTCACTTGACGCTTCCCATCATTCCATGTCAAAGTACCAGAGATTGCAGGTCTTCCTTTCTTCATCTTTGCTGTTACAGTAACAGCAAAGGACTTCTTTTCCCCACGAGACTTAAAGGAAAGAACTTCTGGTTTAACTCTGATATGAAGGGTTTTAGGTGCTCTCACAACTACTCTATACCTGGACTTGGCTTGTCCAACATTCGTTACAGTTCTATGGAAAGTTCGGGTTACAGTTCGACCATAATGTGTAGATAAAGCAAAAGATGGATAGTTCAAGTCCCAGACTGCAGTTCTATTTGCCTTAGAGCAGCTTTGTCTGCCTCGAGTGACCAGTCGGAGTTGTTGATCATTATATTCTTGACCACAGAGAAATTTAATATAATCATATTCCTCAATGTCATATACTAAACCAGGATTCCTGGCCTTTGCAGGGTTTAGATGTCCTGATCCATATGAAAGAACACCATCAGTTCTTCTACCATCTGTCATGGAAGATGCTGCCAGCAGAAAAGAAAAGGAATAAGGTCTTGTATGTGCTTGTTTCAGCTTAATTCTTTTATATCTTTTTAGTTCTTCTTACTAATGTGATACGTGTTTGTGAGCCTGCAACATTTCTGCTAATGTTTATCCTTTCTGCTTTGATACTTTCATCTGATTTATTTGAATATGCAATGCTAAATGATAAATTATGTGAACTTTCACATGAAACAGGGTTACGTTATCTGTTAGTGTAACTTCCTAAGCTGGTAAGCCCTTTCAAAGCATTACCTGTGGTCATCAGAGCAGATTTAATGGCAGCAGGAGACCATTTTGGATGAATTGACTTGACATAAGCTGCTGCCCCAGTTGCATGTGGACAAGCCATTGATGTGCCTGAAATTATGTTGTATGCAACTACTCTGTGGTCCCCCGGAATTCCTGTTACACTAGTACTTTTGGACCACGCTGCTAAAATGTCCACTCCTGGGGCTGCTAGATCAGGCTGCACAAGTTTGGGAAGTTCGAACTAAGAAACAAGATTGCAAAGCGCTAGAAATGGGGCAAACATTCTTTCCAGTTTACCTTAAGAATATCACTAGTTATCGGATTCGGCCCCCGTGATGAAAATGAAGCTATGTGTGGGGCATTTCGATCTTTTGTTTCAGTGCTTCTGAATATTGTTGCAGTTGGTTTTCTGTTGAGTCATCATTATGAAACAAATGAAACTATAATGGGATTACCTTAATGAAAATTTTTGGTAGCTTGGAGTAGTACCTAGTTCTTTTTATATATTTGAAAAGATGAGTTCCATCTGTCACCCCCAAGAAGGAAGCTGGAATTGGGAAATTCTCAGCTCCATCTTTGAAATATCTCCCTCGGACTATTACACCAACTGCTCCGGCATCCATTGCAGTTGCTGCTGCTTGACGTGCTGAATCACAGACAACAATTTTCCCTTTCACCAAGGTTCTATCCAAGGAGTTTCTTAAGCAGTGCCTGCATTTTCATTACTATCAGACTTAACATTTGAATGCTAATTGAATGATGTGGGATGTTCCGTTTATCATGTTACCTGGAAGCAGAAGCTTTGAATCCTTTCTTGATGTTCGGAGCATTACCACCATAGACTGTAGGGTACATTTTATGCTGAAGGCCTCCAGTATTTATAGAGATCCCCTGTATAGAAAATTATAATAATGGAGATCATGTAATGGATACAAATTGGTTATGGATGAAACAACTCAATGAGATTCAATCAATCAACCAACTTCTGTACCTTATAAACCGCTCCATTACCGAGCTTAATTGCTGTCCGAAATCTCCTATCTATGGTACTAGCAGCCACAGAGAGGGACCAAGGTGAAAAATTGGTGATGCTTCCAAGTCTAGGACCTGAATTTCCAGCAGAAGTTGATGTAAGTATACCATGCTTCATTGCATGGAAAGCTCCAATGGAAATCGGGTCAGCGAAATACGGTCTTGGAACATCCCCTCCAACTGATATGGAGATAATATCAACTCCATCAGCAATGGCATCATCAAATGCTGCAAGAATATCAGCAGCATAACAACCATCTAACCAACAAACTTTGTAGACAGCAATTCGAGCGGACGGAACACCTCCTCGTGCTACGCCTAAGCGAAATCCTGCAAGACTTGTGTTTCCAACCACGTTTCCTGCTGCAGTTGATGCAGTATGAGAACCATGCCCTTCTGTATCTAATGGTGAAGCAACATCACCAGTAAATAGTGCTCCACTGCTTCGGTAGTATCGTGCTCCAATTACTTTGCTGCAGGTATACAGAATCTATTTTCAAGATTTTAATGAACAAGATACACACAATTATGCAGACATAAACTGCCTGTTTGTAATGTGAATGCTTATGTTGAGGTCCATATCAAGAACTCACCTGTTGCAGGTGAAATGGGATGACTTCTGACATTTTCCCTTCCATTTCTTTGGAGGAGGACCAAATCCATGATCACTGAAACTGTGGGAATCTGGCCAAATTCCTGAGTCAAGCATTGCAATAATGACATTTCTTTCAACTCTACTTCTCTTAACTTGTTGGGAGAGGCCCATGAAGTTCCATGACCTTGTTGTGTGAAGATGTTTCTTTTCGCTGGGAAACACAGAAACCACTCCTTCCATGGCTGCCAAACATATTCAAACATAACAAGACAAGAGCTAAAAACCAGAAGTTGATTCTATCCTAAAGCTAATAATTTCAGGGAATTGCAATGTTTCACTCACCTGCCAGTTTCTGCATCTGCTCATCTGTCAACTTTGCAGCAAAACCATTGAAACTTCTCTGGTAGCTGTAAATTAATGACCCTGACCCCCCACTGTTGAATTAAACCCATAAAACAAGTCAGTGTCCATGTAAATCCAACCCCATCAGTACAGAAACTTCTCCATCGGATTAAGCAATGACATAGAGAATGTATGTTCGAGTCTTTGTCTTTATCTGAGACTAAATCACTCTAGGTGATGAACATCACAGAGTCCAGACGATTATAATTGTTCCTAACCTGCCAAGTGCATCTTCTAGCATGTTGGTATGAAGAGATGACACAGAATAATCATCATCTGGACGGTCTCCCATGTACACTATATAAACCTGATTCACAAGTTAGATCAGTAATCAGAAATAGCAAGAAAACATATGATCAAAGTTGCAGAATTGCAGTTAACATGAACATAATACGTGACTGGAAATTCAAAGAACAGCCATGCAAGTTAAGCTTAGTGGCTAAATGGGTATGAAGAACAGACGTGCCTTTGCATTATCAGTAGTTGATGCATGGCAAAAATGAAGAAGGGTACTTAGGAGACCAAGTAGGAGAAGCCATGAAAACTTAGAAACAAGGTCTGCCATTAGTACTCCCTGAAGAGAAACGTCTAATGACATATAATGATTAAAGAGTTTGTGTTTATATATATATATATCTATATATATATATAAAGTAATGATTCATATAGTTAAGCTCGCCATTGAAACAAGAACAGCTAATATAATAATATGCTGCTTTTTAGCATTTAAATGAGAAGATTGGTTCTTCATGTATGTGCTCAGGAATGTTTCTTCTTGGCTGATGAGTACTCATTTGTAAATATATTATGAAAGTAATACAACTCTTAAATCTTACTTGAATTAATTAAACTCTACTCAAATCAATAATTTATTATCATTAATTTAAATTATTATTTTGAATCTTAATTAATAAATTCAAGTCAAGTTTACAAGTTAAGTCTTCGATTCATATATAGTAACTCTATAGATTTTCAGAAAAGAAATAAATAAAGGTATCTTCATTTGGAGCATTTATTGTCATTTTATTTTGTTATATACCAATATTTGTTTCTTAGCTAGCTGTAATTGGTAATATACCAAGCATAGTTATTTTCAATATATATATATATATATACACAATAAGTAAACTGTGACACTCATAACATATAATCAGCACTTATAGATACGGGTTGTCATGGCCGCCGAATACCAATAGGGGGGATAATAGGTCGGGTCGAGCATGGGCCCATTTGAAATGGGGCCATAGACAATCGACCCCTAGCCCAAGACCCCATTGGGCTTGAGATGGTCGAGCCTAAGCCCATGTCGACGGGGCCCGTGCAACCTGAAGCTTGACTCAACCAGGCTCAAACTGTCAGAAGCCCAACTCTGACCAACTCAATCTGATTTTATTTTATTTAAAATAAACAAATGTCGCTTTTTTGTAAAAGGACATTGTTTTTCTTATAGTTGTCGAGCCTCAAGCTGGTCGAGTCGGGCCTAGACAACCTGAACCTGAAGTCTGGTTGACTTCGAGACGAGCCTGGGCAGCCCAAGCTCGAGGCTCAATCCGACATCTAGTCAAACCAGGCCTGACTAGTTGACTTTGGGTCCGCTTGCTAAGCCTAATTACAAATGGCAAAAAAAGCTCAGTTAAAATTAGTATATTGGAATTTAATAGATTCCATATAAGTTGATTGAGTTTTAAGTTGAGTAATTTAAAATTTTCATGTAAAACAATGTCATTTTGAATAAACTAAAATCATTTTTAATTTTTAAAAATTAAAAAATAAATGTAATTGAATTTGATCAAACTTCAAGCTTCATTAATATTCTTTTAATCTTACTATTTAATCATTATTACAAATATTTTAAGAAATAGTCTATATGATTTAAATAAATATATATCTATTTATCTAGAAAATTAAATTGATAAAAGTAATAAAATAATGTATATATCTTTGTTCTTATTAATACAGGGTTTAATTATATTAAAAATAAAAAATAGAATTCTATTCTTATTATGGAAGTTTAATGAATAAATTATTGTATTAGACCTTAAAATAAAAGTAAGTTTGAATTTTAAAAATCAATTCTTTAAAAATCAAACTAAGATAAAAATTTTAAGCTTTAAAAGATTTAGAGGGTCTTAAAGATTTTATCCAATGATTGAAAGATAATGTCTTTATCTACCGAAGAATTTAAAGTTTAATTGAAAAAAACTTTTAAATAAAAATTAAATAATTTTTTATTTATAAAATTAATTCAACTTATTGATTTTTAATAATAAAAGTTATTAAAATAAATTGAATCAAAATATCAGTCGGTTTAAAATTTTTACGATTAAATTAGCCGAACTGTTGAATTTTTTAATGATCGGTCAAAATGCATCATTGAAAACACAGAGAAAAAAAAAGAAAAAAACTACAAAACCTCTCAGGTTCTAAGATGCTTTCTGTTGCAATCAAGGCTTGAAGCTTCACCTTTGATGGTTCAGCATGACATTGCAACATTGTCTCTCATTCAGAAGAGCTACTGCTTCACTAACCTGATATCCTTTTTATCATCATCATCAATTTGACTCGTAACAGTATCCGATACGGAACGAGTTGGAACTCCTAGTCTAATTTAAAGAAGAGATGATCAGTAGATAACTTGGCTTAACAATGGTGTGATAGTAATCTGTAAAGGATTTGCAATCAAGGTTAGAGGCTTCACCGCTGATGGTTCAACGTGAATCGCGCCATTGTCAACTTGATATCCCTTTTATCATCATCATCAGTTCGCCTCGTACCGGTATGTGACACGGAACGAGTTGGAACTACTAGTCTAATGTAAAGAAGAGATGATCAGTAGAGCACTTGGTTTAACAATGGTGTGATGGTAATCTGTGAAGGATGACCAAATCAAGTAGTCTCATTCATCACAACATCATCTCTTAAGAACTAGTGATAAAGGTTCGGGAGTTGACAAAGTTAAAGTGGAAAGGTCACATTGAACTGCTTCAAGGCAAGGTTACCAAATAAAAAATCTAAAAACTCTATCTGCAGATTATGCAATTCACATCATTGTCCAATTTGCTGCAACAATCACAGTGGCTGTACGATTGAAATACTCATTAAGCAGTTCCAAGTCTCTCGAGGTCTTGTGAAGCAAGATATCAAAATTTCCAATAAATCCAATCAACCATTATCAGAAAATGCTTTCCCAAGATTGGGAGGATCAAATTGCAGATGAATTGCATACATAAGTACAAAAATGTAATTCCTTTAAAACATCTAAAGTTCAATCGTCAGACCCAGTTTGTATCACTTTTATCCATTACAGAATCAAACACAAATGGAAGCTTGCAAAATACCTGCAAGAAATCCCACGTCTAAGATCAAACATTCTTCAATTTCTTCATTTTGGAAGGAGGCCATCGTCCCTTTTTCCTCAACCTCCGTTTCCTCACGAGCCTCTTTCTTCGAAGTCTAATCTTCTTCGCCATTTTCATCCTCATCTTCTGCTCCATTCTCTCCTGCAGTTTCGATTCTAATGGCAGTTTGTCTACCGACACAAGTTTCTCTTTGCTTTCTTCACCCGCTTCACCTTCGTCCGCCGGCCCTGTCCCATCAACTTCCGAGGTAGCTTTCACGACCGTTTTCCTGCTACCCAACATCGGGCTCCCAAACCGAATTTCATCAAAGGGTTTCGTGTGAAGATTAGTGGGTTTCACGTTAAACCTCGAAACTGAGAAGCAACGCAAGAATTCAGACATGGGTTTCGCAGAAAATTCAAGGTAAAGAACAAAAATACAGCAATGTATGTGAAACAAATAAGTGTTCGATGAAATGCCCCACAGAGCAACAAAACCAAACGACACCCTTCAATCTCAACAATAAAGAAGACCCAGAAAAGGGAAGTTACAAACAAGGGCATAAATAGAAAGAAAGAGACAGTACCTGAGGCAACAATGGGGAAAAGGGTTGAAGTTGAGCATGAAAACGAAGAAGAAGAAGAAGCAAGTGGAGGAAGAGGATTGGAGAAGAAAAGGAGAGACATTTGCTTTCAAATTTTGTACAGAATCTGATGTTCATGCACTTTCATGGAGCATTTGAGTCAGAGTTACAATCGTGCGTTTCTCTTTGTGTGTTTTGGATAAGCTAAGTGAGCTTGTCCTTTGATGGATAGGACAAGGAGTTTCGAGTAACGAAACGTTTCGATATGAGTAGGATATTTTGGACATTTTTTAATTATTTTGAACAAAACTATCAATTAAAAAATTTGATTGATTCGGTATCGATTAATACTCCAATCTGATTTTAAATTTTTAACTTAATTTACTTTGTTATTAAAAGCCGATCAATTGATTAATTAGTCAATTTTATAAATTAATTAATTTTTATCTAAAAGTTTTCTTTTTAATTAAATTTCAATTTTTTGATGAATAAAAAAATTCTCTTTTAATTATTTTTTTAATTTTTAATTTTATCCAAATACTCAATATCGAGTCAATTCAAATTAAAGTCAACAATGCAAACTAAATTTGATTAAACTTAAACACTGAATATACAATGATACATGAGCATGCAATGTACTTATAATTTTTTACGGTACACTCAATTCACTATTTTAGAGTCTAGTTCCGAACATAGGATGTTACAAACAGTCACATCCAGAAAAAAAATCACAACAGCAATCCCTTTAGCCCAATTGTCACGTGATGCAAAGGTAGGCCAAATAAGATAGAGTTCTATCATAATTAGGAGACTTTTTTTTATTTATAGGGAAAAAGACATATTACATAAACAGTCGAGGGAAATAGAGTCCCGACTGATCCTCCAAGAGGAGTACGTGGCACCCAATGGGTATAGTTTCAAAATAAGTGGTACCTAGCTCAAAGTGCTTGACATAGGACACTAACTAGTCTGCACATCGGTTGCCCTCGCGGTAGATATGCCGGTGTACCACAATCCAATTCCCGATGAACAGTTCGTTGATCCCTGTGATTATGGAATTGTGGGTCTCGGACCGTCGGGGCAATGAAGAGAGAAGATTAAGCGCCACTTTCGAGTCCACCTCAAGTTCAAGTCGTCGATAGCCTAAGTTCCGCACTAACATCAGTCCAGTATACACTCCCCAGAGTTCTACGGAGACCGGCGAACACCATCCGAAGTTCTGGACAAAGCCTCCAAGCTAAGTATCTGTGCTGTCCCGGAGAAGACTCCCAGCGATGGCGGAATAGGAGGAACTGTTGCAAGCGCCATCAGTGTTTAACTTGACCCACCCAATAGGAGGTGACCGCTATCCTATGAGATGTGTTCGGCGGAGCTGTTGACCCGCATCCCCTCACTGATGCCAATTGGTCGACTGTGAGATGCGCTCTATAAAAGACAAAATCACAGAAATAGGTGAAGATGGCCACAAAAATTGGGTGTCAAAAATGAACTTATTACGCCAGCCCCCATAATTAGGAGGCTTTACAAAATAGAATTATATCTTTCATACAATTTTTTATCAGATATTATTCCAATCAAATCCAAGATATTCTTTACTACTTTGATTAGAATTTGAAGCTAATTAACATTATTTTAAAAGTCTAATTATCAAATAATGTCAAAATTAATTATAAGACATATAACATATATCTTAACAATATATAATATGAAAGTATTTTCTACCTTCGAAAATTCGATGTCTTTGTAATTTTAAGCAGAAAAATAATTCAATTTTTAATTATCCAAAAAATAATAAATCAGTTAATTCGTGTAGTTTAAAGATTATTGTATAATCTTTAAACTTTAAAAATTATTTAATAAATAACAATAATTACATGCAACTAACAAAATCTTATTTTATTATGATTTAAAAAGAATATAGTATGCTTCCAATTGATTTATATAAAAACATTATATTTTCTGAAAATTTTGAACTACTAGAAGATTTTTTAAGTCAAAAGTCATCACTTTCTCATACAATATAATCCTTCCTATATTTATGTTTCCTAAATCTTTAATATTTTCCAAATTGATTATTCATTTCCAATTTAAATTAAAATTTTATTTGAAGCTTTGTTAGTGATAATAAGTATTTATTTAATAAATCCGATTAAAATTATAACAAATTTCACTTATTTAATATTTAATTTTGATATTCTAAATTACGGCCCGTCAATCAGATGGGAAAGTAAAGTGAATTTGGAATATGATTCATCGGAAAATAAATCTATAGAAAGTAAAAATATTCACATGGTTTGATACTTATAAGAATTCTAATAGGAAAGTTGGGTGGCTTCTTATTATAGTATTTGGTATGCAACAATATTTTATGGAATGTAACTTAATTTTGACTTATGTTTCTAATTATATCCCTACAAACCGAATAAAAATTGAAATCGTTAAATAAGAAAAAATATGAACCTGAAGAGCAAAAATATTCAAAATCCAAATATCGGCCGATACTGAAAATTTTAAAAAATAAGGAAAATTTTCAAAAAATTTTGAAATTTCCCTCCCTCCCTCTTATCTCTCCTTCCCCTCTTTTTTTCAAAGTTTTTTAATTAGTTATTTTATTTATTTCAACTTTTATAATTATTTTGAATTTTGAATTTTTGTTT